>VDFB02391825.1:0-98665 GCA_007258455.2 Sequoia sempervirens | reverse complement strand
TTGACCATTGTTGACATGTCTTTAGTTGGTTACTGAAGTTCATATTGGTCTTGCTTCAAGGTCTGGATTAGCCACATCAAGTTTATTTGGAGTTGTATTGTCAAAGGAAACCATCAAACTAACATTGGGTATGTTCTTGGCATGTTGGGAATATAAATATTTCATTTGAATGGGGTGTAATAGTGCTGATACAACTCTAATAACTTTATATTAGACTTGTTATTATTGTAAATCAGACCTGATATGGATTGAATAAAGGCAATTTTTGAGGTGGAATTCATGTTATATGTTTATGCAATCTTTGTTTATCATTTCTATACATGCTCTTTTTAATTTGGAAACATTAAGCACTCCATCAAGGCTTCAAACAACACATACACACTCAAAAATAAGTCTCAGACCAGATTACATGCCAACCATTTGACGAAATGTCAAATGTTCAAAACTGAGTTTTTGGGTTATATCTAGCAGGGATATTTCAATAGGAGAGGGCATAATTCTGGGCAATGTATTAAGGGGCAGTTACAGACACCTTAATGGACTGGTATGCAAATTTGGGTATGTGTCTAGCTGAGCTAACATTCTTAGCTTGGGAAGTGTTCTTATTTTATGTTGAAATTTTACGTAAAGGTTGTTTAGTATGCATTTGGTTTTCTTTGTACCTTACCTTTAGCTACTGACCATGGTCCCCAAGATAGGGGGTTCTGGATGCAACATTTTCTAAAAATAGAAAAAGAGGGTATGGGGTATGTATAAATCCAAAAATCATAAACATTTGTGTGAATTTTAAATTTTAAATAAGAGGCTCCATAAATGAAAATAATAAATTTCTCTCATAAATTTTCCAAGAAAATCGATATTATATAGACAGAGTCAGTAACGATATTACAAAAAAAAAATTGGATTAAATTTTTTGGAATGATGAGCTAGTGGCAGAATCACACCATGTATCAAGTTGAAGCTATGCTTCCTCACTGGAACTACAATTCTTTAGGTGCTCTATTGAAAGACTGTATAAGAAGCTATTGCAATCATCCTCTTAATCGTTTTTCTTGATAGTGGTTGTAATTTTTATATTGCCTTTGTGAAGAAGCTTCACTTCTATTTTTTCATCTGTTTGTCACAAATGGCAAATACCTGCACTTCTTTTTCTAGATATGTCTATAGTAACAATTTACTACCTAGTGCAAAATAATTGTTTCTATGTCATGATTTAACTTATTGAAGATTATGTGTATTCTATGTTTGCAAAATAGATCTTGGGAGCACAGTGTTTCCTTGCGTCCAATTAAGAAAGTGCAACAAAGATTCCAATTGTTGTGCAACTTTGGTAGGTTGTTGGTTTAACTTGTAGAAAAATATCTAATCACTAAATATAGTTGTCAATTTCTTGAATGTTTTATCAAGATATTAAAGTGCCACTAGCTTAATCAAAATCAATCTCGGATACCACTTGTGGTAAAATGGTAATTATATAGATACAAAAGCCATGTAAAATAATGAGTACTTGGTATTTAACATATTTCAAAATGAAGTGATATCTTACAACCACGATTCATAGGCATTTATGATTTTGAATACCCTTTGTCCCCAACATCATCAGGGACTGTATAGCCAACAATATTTTTGCAAGATCTTCCACCTGTTGCCACCAATTGTTTAATGAAATTTCCTCTAGTTGCTATGGAAGAGTATAGTGGTTGCAACAAGATTGTTTGAAAAGTCCTCTTAAGACACGAACAAGGTATGTTTTAATGTTTTGTACACAATTTAGGTATGTAGATCTAAGTTATTCCCTTGAGCAATGCATTTATAATAGAATGACTTGGTCCCAAACCATGAAAGACGAGTGTTTGTTAATCATTTTGCTCTTCATCTTGAAGTTGTCAAATAAACTTGACTTCTACAGATGATAAGAAACATTGCACATATTCTTAGAGTTATAGAGCTCTGACAGACTTGCAATTCCCTATTAGACTAAATAAATAAGTTAATCTGTAAAGTTTATCCTTATGAGCAAATAAGACTATTAGAATATATATATTGAGACTTTTTGGAACAACCATCAACGTGGTGTAATGTTGCAAATTAGTGATTTGTTAACTGTGTAGGTGCAAGGATGAACTATTACTTAGTTGTGGAACAAGTGTATAGTTGCATTGAAACAAAATAAAAATAATAAAAATACTACAATAGTATAGGCAGTCAAAATTTATAAATTTACCTAATTGCAATGTGGCAATAGATTTCAATAGTATTGTAGGGCCATTCCATGGTTGAATAAAGTTGCCTTCCTATCCTTTGTATCACATCCCCATCATCGCTTCTCTAAACCTGGACCATATTGATATTATTGCAAAAGTGAAGGGGATTGCCTTTCTCTAACTTAAGGAGGCTTCATTTCATTGTTGGTGGAAATTATCTCTCTATCTCTCTCTCTATATATATACACATGTATCATTACTTGTATATCCCAAATATAGTATAAAATAGTTGTACCACCCTTTTATTATAATAATATTGAAATTTTACATGATTAGTGAAGTAACCAATATATTTTTTGTAGTATATAATTTTATAATATTATAATTGCAATAATAATCACGAATTTGTTGCATCTTTAATGTGATATAATATAATATATCACTCTTTGATTATAAAATATTACTATAGGTTATAGTGATGGGTTGGACGGGATAATGAAAATAGAAATAAACAATGTTGTATTGTCAAGCAAGATACACAACCTCACAAGTACACATAAGTTGTATGTTTGGAAACTTATTTACTTATATTGTTTTAAAGTATATGAAATGATTCAGTCAATCCTAGACTCATGAAATACATGAATTAAAGAAATATGATGGGAATAGTATCTTCTATTATTTACGATGTTACCAAGTATGATCCAATAAGGCTAGTTTAAGGAAGACCAATAACGTTGTGTCATTACCTTGCATCATTAGAGTTTTGGTTTGTAATTCCTTGGAAAAATAGATTATTGACTCAATTATCATTTACAAATGTTGCTAATATACATTTCAAATATCATTATCATTTGGTCCTTATCACTTTGAATGATCCTTGAATATATCTTCATACATTAGTAGTAAAGCTAGTAATGCCGAAATTCATATCATTGGGTTTTTAAAGTTATAAGCATTAGTTTGTTTAACTATTACATGACTATTGACAATGATTTGATACCTATTGGAAGTTTATTTGTATTGATGGGATGTTCATATGTATAGTTTTATCCTTGATTTTGAAATCACTAAGGGTGTAAGACTAAAATGCATATCATTTGAACAAACATTCATTACTAACCAGTTCTTCCAAATCAATTCTATTAGTATATGATGATAGGGTTACTTGTATTAATGGTTCTATGGTTAACCAATGTTTGTTATGAAACCTTTATATTCCCTCACACTTTTCAATTACTTTAAATATAAATACATGTATTATCATGAACTATATGATATTTAGGAGACGTTGTAAGAGAATCTCTCAATTTAAAAATGTGATAGATGAACTACATGGGGTAAGTTACCCTTTTTCTAAAATTTAAAATATAGAGAGAAATACCTGTGAGACTAGGATTGTCAGGGTGGGTCGATTACGTTTGATCCATGATGAATCGAAGCATAACTTAGCACTAAACCTCAATCACAAACAAGATCATTCAAATTGAAAGTTAAACTAAGCATTTAAACAAACTGAAAGTTACAAATTATGAAAACAGTTAAAATTCCTACTCTAACCCATTTGAAACTTATCCTGTTTTGGAATTGGTGTCATGTTGATGTGGAACAATGACCCTTTCCCAATCTCGTGATTAGTGAGCCTGTTTCAATCAATTCTATGGAAGAGAATCGATGAAACCATTGTGATAAATGGATGAAAACCTAGTTTATGCTAGATTAAACATGATGCAAGCTAAGTTAACATGATTTTATGCTAAAAATGAACTAATTATGCAATTTCTAAGCTAATTCTAAGCTAATAAGATGGAAACCCTAATTCATATACAAACTAAGATGGATGCATGGAAGCCATTAATGGATGTTTTAAGCTATTATGCAATTAGAAATAAACTAAAACAAGCTAAAAGTGAGTAAATTGTGAGTGTGGATGCAAGTGAATTCAACAACATAAGTTTGCAATTGAAAGATGGATGGATGAGTTTCAACAACATAAGTTTTCTATGAAAGATGGATCCATTTGTCTCCAAATAGTGCTTTATTTATAGGAAAGAAAATGAGAAATGGAGGGTTGAGATTGAAAAGACCAATCAATGGTCAAGGATGAAAGGAAGAAGAGGCATGGATCATGGATTCATGATGGGATTTAATCAAGGGCTCACATTTGCTCCAAACAAACACACTTTTGACCTTCTCACACAGGTCAAAGGTGACTTGTTCCAAAGGTTAAAGGTTTAGCTTGCTCAAGAAGCCAAGTGAGTTGATTGGAGGAGAGAGAATATTCTTTGGAATATTCTCATGGGTGAGGATAAAGGTATTTTACAAATTAAAAGAAAGTTTTAATTGTGCAAAAAAGGAGATAAGGGATATTCCATGGGAATATTCCCTTTTTAGAGGAAAATTAGTTTAATTGCTAATTAAACAAGGTTTAATCATGTGATTAGGGAATTAGAAGAATTAAAGTGTGATTCATTAAATTAAATGATTTAATGAATGAGGGAGATATAAAATGATATTTAATTAAATAACTTAGGGTTATTTAATTAAATAAGATGACTTAGGAAATTAAATTAAATATTTTGATTTATTTAATTTAATGAGACGAATGTTAGCATGAAAAAGGGGGTGAATTAACCTGTTTAAATGCATTAGGTTAATAGATGAAAATGATGCAATTAATTAATTAGCTAGGCTAATTCAATTAATTAAGCGAAAAGAGGATGGGTTCCAAGATGAAATGATGTTAGTTAGCCAATGTGATCCATCGAGACATTTTTAAGTGTCTACAATACCTTAAGTCTTGAAGAATGTCAAACAAAAGCTTGTGTTATATTTTATGCAAGATAGTTTGTGTTAGTTTTAGTGTCTATTACAGTTAAGATTGGGATATATATTAATGTTAGTTGAACCTAGGATATAGTATGTATTAGTTTTAGTGTCTATTACAGTTGAGATTGGGATATATATTAATGTTAGTTGAACCTGAGATATAGGTAAACCTGGAACTTTCTTTCTCTTCTAAACTTAGCATCCAATAAAATCTCTTTGGAGGGTGTAGAATAATACATCCTTAACTAGGTCTCCTCTCCTGGCTTCACCTAAGTGGGTGGAAACCAACTACGAAACTATCTAGGGAATGGACCCTAGAAAGGGTTGCATACCCACTCATATAGTTTATAACTCATAGAATAGGGGACACATGATGCTTTTGAGTAGAGGATTGAGTTTAGTGTATGTCAGTGTTGTCGTGTTATGATTGTGATTGAGGTAGAGTCATCTTATGAAACATAGTGGTTATGCCCCATTGTGGGTGAGTCAAATGAGTTGGAGCAAACTTGAGTTGTCGAATTACGAAGCCTCTACGCAAATGTTACGTAGGCAAGGCCGTCTAAGACGAGCCCCCAAGGACTAGGTCTGGCCCTTAGGATCTATCTTTCTAAGGATTTCTTGAACCCCCAACCTCTCTTGATGTTATGCATACACTATCCCTAATTTCAATCCATTCATAAACTACTTTTTAATTATCTAGTTTAAATTAATGATATTGTTGCTCTTGAAAATCAAGTATCTAAATAGTCATTGTCTTGCGTATGCACCTAGTCATGTTAACAACTTGCAGGAACAGGTATTGGGAGCGAGGAACTATGACACGATGGAATGTGAGAGATATTGGGTAGGCAAGAGGTATGTTATGTTGATCTAAAAGAAGTAAAAATTATTGTTTAAAAATATATATATTGACTCATTGCCACCTTTGCTCCTAACTAAATGACATCATTGATTGTTGCCTTAAGTAGTGTAGTATGTTATTATTGTTTTAAAAAAATGCAAATTAGTAAAGTTTGTTGTAGACTAGTTAGGATATTTTGTGTCCATTAGGTGTGTAAAATGTGGGCATGACATGTGTTATGACTTAATTAATGGTTATGTTTATGATTATTATGTTTTTTAAAGTTAAATTGAATGGTTGAAAAAATAAAAGATTTTGTTTTTTTACAAATTGCACAAATTATATGTATATATATTAATAATAATATAATAATGACATTATTATTTATGTGTATATATATAAACATGTTAATAAAAATATATAAATAGATTGTTATTAAAAATATATAAATAACTTTTATTCAATAATTATATAAATAGTTTATTATTAAAAAGAAAATAAGATTAAATAAAATAAGTTTGCATGAGTTTAAAGTGGAGTTTTAAAAATAAAGAGATTACATGTTGGTCCTGACAACCCAATGACGAAGAGAACATGGGAAGGCACTCCACTTTGGAGTCGTTTTACATTTTATTATGGGCATAAACAACTTAGTTGAGGGGTGACAATGACGGGCTGGCTTAACCGACACACTCTAAGCAGTTGTCTGCTTAGGTGGCTGGTCCTTGTGGGGCCCCCTTAACCTTCTTTTTTTATTTTCCTAGAGTTTTCTTAACCCCAAATTTTTAAGTCTCCGTTGCGATAGCAATTTTCCGTTTTCGTTTCTGCAACAATTTGCTTCATTATTGGACTCTGGGTTTTAATTTTAATCCCACATTCGTTCTCTGCAAAGAATGGGGTGAGTGCAACTCTATATCAAGAAACCCTATAGTGGGTTCACCTACAAAGTAATATAAAATAAAAATGATATATATATGCTATTCTAATTGTACATATATTATATTAAATTGCTTGTTGATATTTACAATTTTAATGTTTTTTTTTAAAAGGTGCAACACACCCATATTATTAGGGGTAAACGCTTTTGACCATAGCTATGAACTAGGTACTAGAAACAGCCAAACCCACAAGCGCAATGGCCCAACAAAGGCACAAGGTCTGCGAGCACTTTGGCCCAACGAGGGTTTGAACCCTAGTGGCCGTCACTACAACCAAGTGACTTGACCACCGAACCACGCCCTTATTGACAATTTTAATGTTTTGTTAATAGTTTTGTTTATATTTAATATTTTTTGATAGAATTTTATTTATATTTAATAAAATATATATTTAACAATATATTAAATTTATATTTAATATTTGTAATGATTATTATTAATATTTAATGATACAATTGTATTTAGTTAATTTATTTTTAATTTATATGTTAATTCATTATAATTTATTAAATAACATAAAGGTTGCACTTCATATTTATAAAAGGAATTTCATATTTATATTTATTGTTTGACTTTTGAATTTAAGATTGCAATTAAAAATAAATAAAAAAGTTGGAGTTGCTTTAGTATGAATGTGATTATAAGATATTTTAGGGTATCTTTTCACTTAATCCCTCGTAAACAAGTAGAATTAATTTATGGATTTTAAAATTGTGTTAAACTTTTTTCTTTGGCTAGCCAATTTTAATTGTATAAATTCTTTTATCTTTTTAAACAATATATTTCTCTTTATGTTTGTTGGGTGTTTTCAAGGTCAACCCATTAAATAAGCTTATTATATATTTTTTGATTAGAGAGTAGGGGAAATAGAAAGCTTTATGCAATCTCTTGGGATTTGAAAATATATTATTGTTTATGGTGTTTATTTTACATTAAGTGAGTTTTAAAGCCTATCCTTAAGCAAAGTGAAAATTGATCTAGTCTATATTATTAGAAAATTTCATTTGATAAGTTTTATAGTAAGTCTTTTGGCTCTACTATTTTTGGGTCCATTGTGAAAGGATTGGTGATTTATTGACTTTCAAAGGGTTAGGAGCTCTTCAATTAGAGAAAATATATAAATGAGATTTTGTTCATTGTGTTGGTTAGTGAACGGTAAGAGTTATCTTCTTGCTTCTACCAGGGCGTGTTCATCTAAAGCTAGGTCTTGTAAATCTATCAAATTTACTAACAATATTTTAGTTAATGAAAGTTTGAATCTTTTAGAAGTCTTTTAGTTTAAGTCTAATATACATATGCAATAGAAAAGAGCTTATTCTATGATTAAGTTTGTTGGTTTAGGGGAATTTTCATAGGTCTAATTTGGGATTATAGTCTTTGGAATAATATATAGTTGTCTAGTGATAAAGATTTCTTATAGGCCACTCCAATATTTTTATTTGTCATTTTTTCCTATTCAAATGTGTGGTTGAGAATGCTAACAAAAATTATGGGGCCCTCATGATTTAATGCATGCTTTATTCAAAATGGTGGAAATAATTTGGTGTAGTGACATTGAGCCTAAAGCATTTTTCTTCAGTGGATGTTTTTGATTAAAAAATTAAGTGTGGGCATTATCATTTTAAGTTAGCATTTTAAATCTTGTTGTTTAGTCTATGAACATGTTTGGAGTATTTTTTTTAGTGGCACTAAGCTAAGGTTTTCTAAAATTGTTTTCATTCTTTTTGGAATAGAAGTGCAAATAAGAAGTCAATTTGTTTGATATTTTATTTGAGAAAATAGTTAGTTCTTCACATTTTAATAATTCCTTTTACACATTTTCTATTTAGATTCTATAGTTTTTATAGATTGCTAGGAATAATCATGTTTCTCAAGACAAGAATCATTTGATCACTAGTCTTCCAAGAAAGTCAGAATTACTATGGTGGTCAATAATGTGGGGTTATAGTTGAATAAAAGGAGGAAAGGCATAACAAATTGTATTGATGAAGATTCCAAAGCTTTTAGTAATCTCAATGCTCACAAGGAAGGTATGTTTAATAAGTTATCCTTTGATAATTATAGTTGACACCAGTCGAAAGATGTCGTGATTATTGATAGTGATGATCATAATATTTGAATCTTGCTCTTTGTTTTAAGCACCGTGTGGATCTTTCTATTTTGAAGGTTGTTAGGAAAAATATTAGTTCTAATATTCTTGTGGATGACATTGATGTTCTATCTTATTTTCATTTCGAGATTCTAAAATTTGAGGCCAAGAATAATGTTCTTCATTTATAGACATTATATTTTTACAATGCATAATTAAGAGAGTTTTTTTTGGATTTAACTGTGTAGTTTATTTGTAGTAACATTTCGGATCACACTTTATGATCCATCATTAGGATGAAAAAGAGTTGTAGGATGTTCTTCATCCTATATCTTAGTTTTTTATTAGTAGTCACTCTCAAGTTGTTGATGTTATTCCTATTAAATGAATAACATTTAACAAAAAATTATAAAAGTATTAAAATGACACAAGTTCCAAGACTCAATGCCTAGTTTGAAAATTTCTTGTGAAATATCAAATTTAAAACAAAATAGGGTTAAGTAGAATGCTTGAACTCTAAAAAAACATCAAGAATTTTTATCTTTTTGCATTAGAAACTCCTTCAATTGTAGGCTTGTCCTCTTTTGCTTCTCTATGCCCATAGTCCATGAACGTTGTCAACACTAGACTAACTAAGTCCATGTTAGGTCCTTTGAAAAACCCATATATGGATTTCTACATTTGAAAGCTTGAAAGAGAGATTTCAAATGTTGTCTTCTTTCTAGGAACATCTTTTTAATAAGTTTTGAGTAGGGTTCTTATTTTCATCATTCTATCCATTTTTTCTGAGTCCAAGGTTTATGGAGGTTGGTCTTAACTTGAAGTAATTATTTTTAAATTGATTTTTTTCAAACGTTTATTATCTTTCAACTCTTCATCTATATTAAAATATTATATAATTAATTCCTCCAAGATTATATGATTTTCATATTACACATACACCACTTGACTTCTCAATTTGTTGAGAATTTCTCGATATTTGGCAATCAAGTCGTTTCTAAAATTGATGTTTTATGTCTACGTTTTAGACTATTTAAAAGTTTCATGATCTAAAATTTTCTCCTTAATCAACACTTGAGCATTTAAATTTGCAATGAAAGTCAATTGAGGAATATTTTGATCATTTATCTCTTATTCTTCTTGGAAATCCTTAATTAATTATTTTTCCCTTCAATGTCTTAATTTTACTTGAGAATTTGTAGCTTCAACTATCATTTTACATTATCACTCAACTCATTATCCCAATCCTTTGTTACTTTAGCAAATACATTTCATTTTCTCTAAATAGGATGCCTCTACCTATGAGATGATCATTATAGGATTAATAGACTTAGCTATTATTTGTAAGGGAGAAACTAGTTACTTGATATATGCTTGGATTTTGCAACTTGCTCCTTTAATTTCTTCTTGGTCTTTTCATCCTTCTTCATCCTTGACACAATAGTAGATTTGATTATTTGGACCTTGAATGTTTTGTTCTCTAATGTGTTGTCCAAAATTTATCTTAGTCATATGGTATTCTTCATCTCTTAGGTCTATCTTTTTTTCAACAATAGGATTAACTATTTCATATATCCTAGAACGTGCAACTTCCCTTGTTATTGTAGATAGACCATTTGCTTCTTTCTACCTCTGGGTGTATCAATCATTGATATGATGCTAGAAAGATCTTAGGATGCAAACTATTGATTACCTATGCTATATATTTACTTCTCTAACCAAATATGCACCAATGAAAAAGAATCTACCATTTGTTGGTGTTGTTGTGGCTATTGTCTTGTTAAGATACTTCTTTACTGGCTCACTTTTTTCTTTGGCCTATGATTTTATCATCTTTTTCTTTCTTTTTCGGAGTTGGAGATATGAATTTTAAGGCACATGGAATATCTTGTTGAATATCACCAACTTGTTATTGTTGATTCTTGCAACTATAGGTTTAGGCTTATACAATAGTTATATTTTGTAAGCACGTATCTAAACCAAAGAAAAATATTTTATTTATGTAGTTTAAAGAATTTATAGAATCTAGTCTTAAATCTCTAACGCTTTAAATAATCAACATCTCCTATAGCATATTTATATTATTGAATTTTAAAATAAGCATCACATTTAATTTATTTAATTTTAATATCAATCCTCTTATAAATCCTAATCATATATAATTTTTTTTTTTAAAAATAAATCAAATAAATTTTTTTTTCTTCAATAAAATAAATTAACTTAATACAATAACATCATTAAATATATTTCCTATTAAATATTAATAACAATCATTGTCATGCCCATTATTTTTTGCTAGAAAAACCCAACTAATTTTTTTTTGTACTCATTAATCAAATAATTAATACTCTAGGAACATGTGCTAACATAAGGACCTCATTGCTAGATGTCTGATTACACCCTAATAATACAATTGCCAATTACCCCATACTTTATTCATCAATGATGTTAACGCTATCACATCTACAACCACTTATACAAGGGTGTCGTTATAAGTTAACCACAACCAATTCAATAGTCTAATCCTAGTGTAGGGAGGCATATTATTATGATTACTATTATTATTATCACCACTTTAATTCTTGCGAAATTATTAATGAAACAACAATTAGCTCTTAAGGTCGTGAGAGTGATATTTGACCCTTTTTCTTGTGCAATGATAATATTACGATAACTTTATCAAATACAATATCCTTAATGGTGTGACCTTACTAATATATTGTTAAATCGATGATCATATTTAATCCAAATTTAATTGCTAGGGCTGCTATTTTCCTTTAATTGTCATCGGTTAATAGCATTAACACTTGATAAAGGTCTGTCTGACTGGCGAAGGTGGCCTCCAAAGAGAAAAAGGGGAAATAGAAAGTGTGTGGATATGGAGGAAGTCTCGGGTTATGAGGAGTTCGAGGCTCAGGAAGATGAGGAATCTAGAGATTCTAATTTTGAGGACATAACCTACGAAATGGGGGAAGATGAATTGGAGGAGGAAAAAGATGAGGAAGAGGAGGAGAAAACATAGCAGTATGAGGAAAAGATTGAAGCTGGGAATGAACAGGATGTCGGGTTTTCTGGATTGGAGAACAAAACTGAAGTTTTGAGTAATGAATTTTTAAAAAGTAGACTAACCTTCTTGCAGGTCCAGTTCGAGGATATGTAAAAGGAATTGGTTACTCTGATGAGAGTCACTAACAAGTTGATGAGACGTGCGATGTTGGGAGCTGCCTCGGGAGAAACAAAGCTTACCAAAAAATTGAAGAAGCAGGGGAAATCTAACACCCTGAAACTGCTCGATGAAACAAAGGAACTTGATTGGCATGAATATGTGGCTCTCTTAGGAGAGTACAGGGACCTATTAAAGAAATCCAGCTAATGGCTTGGTCTGCTGCTGTTCTATTTTTTGATGGGTTTTTTGTATTTTACTTATATCTAGGACTGTTCGGTTATTTTCTTTAAGATTTGGTGGAATACCACCTAGTTTACTGTGGACTTAATTAATGGTCTTCGTAGTTTAAAGTATGCTGGTATAAACTTGTTGTTTTTGATAGATAATGGCTGGACTATGGTTATGCTTTTAAATTTGGGCCTGCGAGCCAAGCTGATGTTGTTTTTTGGTTAAGGTGGTGGTGTTGTTTCCACCTCTACTGCTCTTTTTGATCTGCTTTTGTACTATGGTATCAGGGCCCTTCCCTGCTTATCTTATAAAAAACACTTGACAACAACTTAATGATATAAATATGATTAACCTTTAATTAAAATGATAATACTAATATTAAACATTCAATTACTACTAATCATATTACCATAATTTCACTACATCAATACTATTATTGTCCTAATATCTAATAATAATAATTAATTCTATCAAACTATCCTTATTCTTTCCTTGCTTGGCCATGCTTCCCCTTAATAACATTTTTTTTAGATATGTAAATGTGTTTATATTGATTTCTAGAAAAATATTACATTGTTTAGCCCATCATCTGGCTAAGTTACAAAAAACCCCATCCCCTAAGCCACCCAAAAGAAGACATTCAATTCATATGCCAGCCCCAACCTCACATTCTTACAACTGTGTAAACCCCCCAAAACCACTTAGACATCCAGACCACCTTCCCCTTACCATAGAAACCCCAGCACCCTCAACACAACCACCAACCCCAATCCCAAAATACCACCCAGCTCTCAAAGAGCCACAACAGAGGCATTTCCCCCTTTTGTTGCTGATCTAAGCAACATATTGTGTTTGTTTGAAATAGATTTCCTTCTTTTCACCTCTATCCATTCCTTCTCACAATGAGGTGACGCCATCCTATTTTGATCAACCTCTACTAAGGGGTCCTCCAACACCACCCCAGAGTTTGATCAATCAGACTGTGGTGTACCCATCGCAGATAGACCAGAAGAATTAGGAGATCCCAAAGATGACGTGGAATGATCTGAGATTGTTGGAGCAGCACAGTCCAAGGCACCATGTATCCCAACAATAGGAGTAGCATCCACCAGATTCTCTGAACAAATTCTAGAAGAAGAAGTTGGTTTTCCCTTTAGAGAGGCCTGAAGCACTGCAGGAACATTAGGAGAAGGAGGAGGGACAATATAGTGCTGCGATTCGACACCGACCCACCATGACGGCTTTCTCAAAGCTTGGTTCCCAAGGGCACGCTGCTTCTTACAATGGGAAGTAGTATTTGTGTCAAAGCATCTCCTGCATCGAAAAGCAATTTTCTCATAATCAATGGGCTGTCTCCAACATCTATTACCTACCTTCAGGAGCATCTCAGCAGGGAGGCCCTTGGCCAAATCCATTTCGACGCAAATTCGAGCACATGTGGAGTTCTGATAGCTAATTGTTTCCTCAGCAGCACAATGATAATTTCCGAGGGCATTGTCGATGGCCCTTAGACAGTCGAGTTCCAAAAATTGAATTGGAAGATATGGCAACCTCACCCACAAAAAAGTTGTGTTAAAAATTTTCGTTCGTGGATCAAACTCTGGAAACCAAGGTTTCATGCACAAAAAATCACCTTGAAAAATCCAAGGTCCACATTCCAACACCAACTCCTTATCCTTCTGAGAATCAAATTCTAAAATAAAAAACCCCTTTGCATAGGGGTAAATACTTATCTCCCCACCCATAAACTCTTGCTAATTCTCTGTGACCCAAGCATGTAAATCACAAAGTTTCGGCCATATCTTTGTAAAACGGCAGATCAGAGCATGATCCGATAGAAACTCCTCCCGATCAGAAGCCACTTTCTCCAAACAAACTTCAGGAACAAAGGAAGATGGGCAAATTGGAAAGGGAGAT
Source organism: Sequoia sempervirens (assembly GCA_007258455.2). Lineage (NCBI taxonomy): Eukaryota > Viridiplantae > Streptophyta > Pinopsida > Cupressales > Cupressaceae > Sequoia > Sequoia sempervirens. The sequence goes on along the minus strand of VDFB02391825.1, from coordinate 84,453 downwards.
TTCGGCATTAAAGAGGCACCAATCCTAGGGTTAGCATAGTTGGAAGATTTCGACCCAAATACAACCCCAGCATTGGAATTGGCCTGCGAAGATCCCCCACCACTAGACTGACTTCCATACCGGACCGCATTGCAAAAATTTCCCGACGAATTCATCCCACGGAAGTGCTCAGGATGCCCTAGTTGCAGAGAGCCCTTCCCCGTAACCACTGCTGCCCTTGCGCCAAACCCTTCATTCCCCCGAGCCACCGAGACCCCAACATCATGCCCTTCCTGGGCGAAATCCATGCGATCACCATCTATCAGCTCCAGATTCAAAGATAGAGGGTTCCATGAAAAACTTCGGGGCTTCCCAGCAGGCGAGAGTGCGCCAGAAGGAGCGGAGCGCGGAGCCATTTTTATTTTTTACCACCCTTAATAACATTGTTAAAATTAATTTACTTTGTTTTATTTAAATTTTTATTTAAATGGTTGACCCATGAACCAGGACTGTAGCATTAGTGTTATCGGATTCCAGTTTACTCTTGCTGATAATGTTGTTGTTTAGTCAGCATTTTGTCATGCCCACATTCTAATGTGGATCTAACACAAATGCCCCAACTTTTTTTTGTTTAAACATAGGTTTGCAACTTGATGCACTTGCAACAAGCCCCCATTGCACAATGCAGCTTCTGAGGTCTAACATTATTTGACAAGATTATAATGATTGAAGAAAAACACAAAATTTAATTAGTTATAGGGTCTTATTGATCGACTAAATGTCTTGAGTAAATAACATTGTTGACATGCCCAGATTTTTACATGTCAAGAAAACACATTTTTTTAAAATAAAACATACACCATTAATAATTTCTAACCATGTATAAACGTGGCATGTAAACTATATGCATTAAAAAGTTGCTTGTGCAAAATCGTGCAAGACACGTCACTCGAAAGCAAGGTGTGGGATGCGAGAGCAATTGGGTGTGCAAACTCTACCTCACACCATAAGTGGGGAGGATAACCCTAATACTCTAGGTCTTTTGTGTATAATTATTATTTAATTTTTGTTTGAATAATGTCAATAATTATTTAATGAATTAAATCTTCTAATCACTAACTATGAATGCATTTAACTTTTAACGATAGCTTAATAACGATAAAATGGTACTTAATTGAAACAATAGGGACACCATTCTTATTATCATTGACTAATTAGTCAATGGTAAGACTATTAGCCATAAATTAAACATTAACCCAAGGGTGTTGGAATTAGACCCATAACCCCATTAATCATCACCAACATTAACGTTATAGTGTATTTGACAATTGGGCTCCTAGAGAAAGAGGGGATGTTTATTTACTGCTAATTAACTTTTATTTTATCATCGTTTGATTCAAGTAACAAGGTTATAGGTAAGTCTTGATTGACGTTATCACCAATATTTTCATTGATCCCAATTATAGCTATCTCGCATTGTAAATTTTTTTTAAAAATAATTAGATGAACATTGACTACTAGGTTTAACCACATTGATATTTCTTTAAGCAATGTAACTAATCATGGGACTAACATTGTCATTTTAGCAAAGTTTGACTATACTATCCCAATAATAAAATAATATGTATATGTATATATCCTATACAATATATAAGAAACAACTAAAATCCCTTATTATTATAAAATTAAATAAAAATAAAAATAACACTAATATTTGATACAACACAATAACTAAATTGTGGCTTCCCTTCCTCTTTTACTTTATTTTAATGATAAATAATTAAAATTAATAAAAAAAGCCACACTCTCTCTCTCTATATATAATATCCCCTATTTAGAAAACATTAATTATATAACTTGTATGTATAAAAAAATAAAAATTTATATACATACATATCACAAATTTCTAAGCTTTTTTTATACAATAATAAAATCAATAATATCTTAGTTCAATTTACTTTCTTTTTACTTTATATAATTAAATAAAATTTAGTTCTCTAGATTTTTAAACCATAAATAATTAATATTGCATTTAATTACGTCGTAAGGCGTTCCACTACTGTGATATTTATTCATGTATATGAAAACTCTGAATAAGCCATGTCAATATTCGTCGGAGGATATTTGTAAGAGGATGGAAAATGAAGAAAGTACGGTGGAGGTAAAGGAGAGCCTGATTGCGGCGCCGTGAATGTGTGATATGGTGATGAACAAATGAATTTGTTGCGTGTAAGGTGATAATCTTTTATTGTGGCTAGCTGACGCGTTCCAAGGAGACTGATACGTGTTTGCGGTCAGGTGATGCTCTGTGTTTGCGTTCATGGAAGGGGATGTCTTGTAGGTAACAATTACAAAGGGTTTTTTTTTCATTCGATTTTTTAGCTTTCTTCCCATTTTCTTACTCAATTTTGGGATTTGTAGGGGACGACTCCTCTTCTGAATGGTATATGATGGATGTTGGACGACATCATAAAATACACCAGTGAATGTGTTTGTTGACACAAGAATATGAAAGGGTTTGGATCTAAGGAGCTCGGGTAAGGTCACTGAGACTAATTTGTTTCCATTTTGTTGTTTGTTGTTAAGATTTCTCTGTGGAGCTCGCTTGCTTGAAATTTCTCTATGATATTTTTTGTCATATTCTCATCTTGCTTTGTTCTTTAGGGTTTTTATTAAAATCTACTTTGCTCTTTAGGGTTTTTGTTAAAATCTACAACAATTCATTGCAGCCACGAATCACCAGATGAAAGGCTCAATTTGTCCATTGCAGCTGCAATTTCATTAGTGGAGGATGCAATTTTGGTGGAGGCCACATGATTTGTTGAGCACAGGCCGCACAAATTCTCGTCATGGCATTTTGATTTTGCCTCTATTAAAGGCCAATTTTGTTTGGAAGTTGTTGGCTATAGCGTTGAATTTTTAGCATGAATCTCCTCTCGTGCAGTGATTTAACCTTTGGAAAATCGTATCTGGAGTTTAGATTTACATGCTAGCCATGAATCGTATCTACAATGTGTATATGCTTTGATGGAAAACAAAGGTTGACCTTGGTGCAGGCCTCATGCAAGAATGGAACAAAGTTATTTGCAATCATGTCCATAATATGGTTTATATTTAGAGCAAAATGTTGCGACCAATTTCTTATTTGGGTATTCATTGACATAGGTATTTATGACACTCTTTGGTGTTTGAATGCAACAACTGCTACTTTGTATCGAATCAAATTTTTTTTGTCTCAATGGATAAAATTTTCAATGATAAACTTATGACTTTTTCTTTGTACTGAACTATATTGTTAGTTTTGATTGTATGTTGTTTATTCACAATATTGGTCTATATTAAGAGAAATGTTAAATTTAATGCCTGCATTTGATCCATCCTATAGATTAGGACTTTTGTTAGCATTTATAGAGTTTGAATTGAGCCAGAATTTGGGTATATCTGAAATGTTTTCCAAATGCTTAGATGGTATCAAAATATTTATTTAAAAATTGTTTTCTCTATTGATGTGATGACTTGGGTTAAATAGTTTCAAGTTTGTGTAAACTTACTTGCCTTGATTTCCAAAAGGAAGATGCTTGTGGCTAGGTATATTTTCATTTGATGTTTAATGAAGTCTGTTTAAAAATTGTTGCCCTTGTTTTCATTAGCCTATAGAGAAGATCGGGTTAAGTGTCCTCTTTGTATGTCGACTTTTGATCACTTGCCAGAAATGATAGGTTCCTAATCTAATCAAACACTTTTCATCCTTTTCTCAATCAGGGAGAGGAAGAAGAGGGGCCATATGCTTCTTTCACAAAACATATTATATATTCCTAGGCCACTTGTGCACAAAAGCAACCTTAATCTTGAAGAATTTAGTCCCTAAGAATATTAACAACTCTCTCACAAGTCAAATAAACCTTTACAATCTATTGATACAAATCTATAAGGAACACCAAAAGGCATTGGAAGTCAAAAGAATGAGTAGTTAGAAGTGTTTGGGTCAAAATTTGGGTTGTTTTGGAAGTTGTGATGAAACCGCTACTTGTCAGAAGGGTGATTGCAAAATTGTTGCTTGACGAAGTTGCTGCTTAGTCCTGTATGAAATTGTTGTTTCCTCTGACAAAACCTGCAAGGCAATTATGAAATCTCCACCTGTTGCAGATTGGTGGTGTTGCACAAAGTGCCTGAAACCTCCATTTCTCTGCCATTTTCTTTGTGTTCCTTATTCAACATGCCTTATGAAGTTGAGTTATATTGCCATGAGGTTTGAGATAACGAACTGATCCATTTTTTAGATCATTTTTTTCTTTGCATTTAGTTGGGATGAGGTTGGGCCTAAAAGTAAGGTGAAATCAGTGAGAAATGAGAGGGGCCTTAATGAAATATGTAGCATCACAACAACACAATAGGCAATTAGCACTAACTTTAGCGCCAAATTTTAGTGTATTTGAGTGTCATTTTGGAGTCATCTAACGGCGCAAAAGTCAGTAAAAACCCATTTCTTCGGTTTAGCGCCAGAATTTTGGTGTCAGAAATAGCATCTCCTTTAATGTCGGGAATAACACCAGAAATTGGCATTGGAAATAGTGCCTAAATTGGCACCCAAGTTGGCTTCTAGTTTTGCTTCCATGTTTGCTCCCATTTTTGCTTCTAGTTTTGCTCCCATTTTTGCTTCCAGGTTTGCTTCCGGTTTTGCTTCCAATGTGACGTCTAGTTTTGCTTCCGGTTTTGCTTCCATTGCTGCTCCCATTTTTTCTTCCATTTCTGCTCCCATTTTTGCTTCTAGTTTTGCTCCCAGTTTTGCTCCCAATTTTGCTTCCAGTTTTGCTTCCAATGTTGCTTCCACTTTTGATTCTAGGTTTGCTTCCAGTTTTGCTTCCTATTTTGCTTCCAAATTTGCTTCCAGTTTTGCTTCCAATTTTGCTTTCAAATTTCTTCCAGTTTTGCTTCCAATTTGCCTTCTAGATTTGCTTCCAATTTTGCTTCCAGTTTTGCATCCGGTTTTGCTTCCAGGTTTGCTTCCGATTTTCCTTCCAAATTTTCTTCTAGTTTTGTTTCCTACGTTCCTTCCAATTTTGCTTCCAGGTTTGCTTCCAGTTTTGCTTCCAATTTTCCTTCCAAATTTGCTTCCAGTTTTGCTTCTAGATTTTCTTCCAGTTTTGCTTCCAGTTTTTCTTCCATTTTTCCTTCCAGATTTGCTTCCAGTTTTTCTTTTGGTTTTGCTTCCAAGTTTGCTTATGATTTTGTTTTCAATTTTGCTTCCTGCATTCCTTCTAGTTTTGCTTCTCGTTTTACTTCCAGGTTTGCTTCCGGTTTTGCTTCCAAATTTTCTTCCAAAATTGCTTCCAAGATTGTTTCTGGTTTGCTTCTAGTTTGGCTTCCATTGTTGCTTCATTTTTTGCTTCTAAAAATTCTTCTTGTTTTGCTTCCTTTTTTGCTTCTAAAAAATGCTTCTTGTTTTGCTCTCGGTTTTACTTCTGGTTCTGCTTCTAGGTTAGCTTCCGGTTTTGCTACCAATTTTGCTTCCAAGATTGCTTCTGGTTTGTTTCTAGTTTGGCTTCCATTGTTGCTTCCTTTTTTGCTTCTAAAAATGCTTCTTGTTTTGCTTCATTTATTAATTTAATATGTTTTAATTCAATTTAATTAGTTAAATATATGATGCCTCTTAAATAACTCATATGATTATAGAGTAAGTAATTTAATTATTTAACTCATATGATTAAATAACAAGATAATTATTATAACATGATCATCATCTATAATTAAAACAAGTGAGTCAAATATTTATAATTTAATTGAATTTTACAACATCCATCCTGAGTAGTAAATTAAAATCATCATACGTAATAAATATCCATCCAAAAATTATCGACCACTTTTAATATATATAAATTGAAAATTCAATACTGATAAGATCATCATCATATATAACTAAAACAAGTGAAAGTCAAATATGCCAGTAGATCAATAACATGTGAAAATGATACATGTCCAACAGTCGACATAAGTCAAAATGATACATGTCCAAATTATATAAGTGAAAATGATAAATGTCAATATGATACAACTCAATAATATGGTACTATAGGTCGTGAAAATGATACATATGATAGTAACCATGAAAAGAGGCATCATACCGATATATCAACAATGATCCATGATGCAGTCTATATGATCATGAATGTCACTGGGTACTACCAGCAACTGCCTCATCATCATCACCACCATTGTGATCATCATCATCATAACAATATATCAACAATGATCCATGACACAGTCTATATTGTAACGCCCTGCCTTGGTTTCTGTTAAAACAAAGTGTAAAGAACAAATTAACTGAACAATTTTTTTTTTAAAAGAGATTTAATTACACAACTGCCATAGGGATTCCAAGACGATGTTACATAAACATAATAAATAAATTCAACACATTATGTCATAAAACATAAGTACAAATTTAATGCCATGAATGATCCAGTTTACAAAACTTTATACAATTCAGACAACTGTAAGTCCAGACTACATCATGAAAGATTTCAGTAAATCTTAATACATCAAAATGTTGATACAATGAGAATGCTCTTATACAAGAGGTAAATATACAAAGAGGATAATGATTACGTCATATCCAACTTCCATATCCACGAACACATTCCGCATCCACTGTCACGAACAATGAAGTAATTGGAATCAGCTGTAAGCATAGAATCAACTGCATGAATATCCAAGGAAGGTATAGCACGGTTTCCTCCCAACCACATGGATCCTGAAGGTCCACTCCCTCCGTGCTAGGAGACATTGACAGGTCCGCAAACAAGAATACATAACATTACATTCACGTGGCTTACATACACATTACAACATAACAATATCAAATCATAACAAATAAACTCCCAGTGACAAAAAAACTACTAAAGATAACTTAACACAAGGATCACAGTCATGGAATAGACAAAGAGTGTCATCACACTGTTGGGATAGGTTACCCTGGTGAATCTTCCTAGACTACCGACCCTCTCCAAGAGTTACCCTGGCAGTCTCTACTGATTCCCGACCCCTATGCAAACTAGTGTGGAGTCATTCTATCTTTCAAGAGGATAAGATGGATGACTAGCCATTCCAGGCCTTCTCAGCCTTACCTTAACCTATAAGAGCGTTAAGATAAAAGGCGAGGCATTCTTTTATCTGAATTAATGTTTAGTTCTACCCAACCCCTAGTATATTAGTTAGGTTTCCACTGAATTTACATACCTACGATAGGTTACCCAGACAACCTCTTAGGATTTCGGCCCCTACCGTAAGCCACTCTTTCTATAACATGACTCAACATAAAAGACTAGGGGTAGCTACCAAGTATAAAGATCAAGCCACAAATGTTTACATCTTTCACTAGAGACAAACCATAATCTCTAAGATGTCTCTTTTGACAACAACAAAATGTGCAAAGCTATACCCCCAAGTAAAGATCATTGTAATTTGAGCAATATAATTAAAGTGTAATATACTTAACAATACCATTTTCACTTCCCTAGCTTTTGATGAAATGAAAATAAACATCAACATTATATATATATACACACCCAATAATTACAATTTACCAAACTTCATGAAATAAATGTTCATAATAAACAATTTATCGGTATTATTATTTGTTTATAATTTCAAAGAAAATGCATCTATATTTAATAGAGTTAGGATAATATAAATCCTATACATTTATAAATCAAACACTTAAAGGCAATACAATTCACTAAATATATATATATATATATATAATAGCGAGTGAGAGACTTTTGCTTTACTCAATTTTTATACTAAAAAGAATCACATTACAAATAATAAACTTAAAATTATATCTTTCTCATATTTTCTTAATCATAAATTCACATTTAACCAATTCATGCACCACATATATATTTCAACTGATAATTGTGTAAATATAATTTTATAACAAAATAACTGCCACTAATATTTCATGCAAAGATAAATTCATACTGAAGAAAAGAGTGAAAGTTTCAAACAAATATCGTAACCATAAGAAGTAAATGTAATGCCATGCAACCACAGCAAGAAATAGTTACTACAGACCATTCCATGCGCACCATGCATATTGTATGGAATGATTAACAAGAAAGATGATCGCTTAAGACATACATAAAATCAGGAAAAGAGAGTGAAAACCAACGCTAAGATCAACAAATTAATTGACAGAAATTCCTAAATGATAACAATTATTAAATTACAAAACAAGAGTTCTTCAAGGCGACTTCTAGATCTTAAGAAAATCTCAGGGATACACCTTTTTAGACCAATTGAAAATATATAAAAATTGTAAGATTAATAGATAGCTCCATAAAACACAGCGACAATATGAAGTTGCAGAGCAAGATGAGAAGAATCAAAGATACAACATCACAATGGAATTTCTCCTGTCTAAAAGGTAAAGACAACTTAAGAGGAGCAATTTTCAATTGTACGGAGATATTTCCATGGTTAAACTATCTAATCCCTAGCTACAGCTGCGCACAATCTCTGGCAAGGATATCTATGGTAAATCAACAAAAAACTTCTCATCAAAACAAGAGAGTCGACATTAAAGCCAGGATGTACAATTTATAAGGAGGCTGCGCACAGTTTTAAATGGACAGAATTATAATAAAACTGAATGCTATGAACCTACAGGTGTTAGTCAATGAAAATACCAATATAATTGATGCGTACTAAGCAATGTTATATATAAATTTTTTGAAGAATGGCGAGTATCTGACAGTATAATAATATAATCACCCTATATCCCTAAGCGCGCCATATATAGTGATAAGTTTGGAGATATACAGTTAAAGCATGAATAAAGAATTGGCTATAGGGTAAAATCAATAACAAATGAACACTCTTCTGAATTCAGAAAGTTTGTAATTCTTAATACAATGAACCATGAACACCATGATGCCTCAGTTTAATCTACAACCACTTAAATGCTCAGATCAGGAATTTATTTATATCTATTTTTGAAAATAAAGGAAAATCTTCAATCTTTTCTTAAAATTTTGAATTCATGCTAATACATTCATTTTACAGCCAAATTAAAGATGATTTCAGATCTGGAATAATATATTTACAGAATATTTTTATTCTTTCCTATTTTAATATCCAAATACTCTTCTAATTTTGTTTCTTTGTTGTTTGTGCAGGTTCAACAAAACAATTTATTTATTGAACAATAAAATTCAACATTAAATTCTAAAAAATTCAGCACAAGAATTAAAACTAAGGAAGAAAACCTGTTTAAAGATTGATGACTGGTTGGAAATGAATCTCTGAAACTTCTGTCAATTTCGTTATCAATTCACCAGGCTTCGACGATGAAATTCAAATCAATCCAGCTCAAATTATGCTTGTAAACAAAATCTTAAGATAAAAGTTTTTCCAAAACAATTGCCGTGCAAAATTTTCTAAAACCTGCTGCTGTGAAAATTCTTCCAGAGTGTTGCCGTGAATGAAAAATTGCAACCCCTAAAACTTTTAATGCATGTCTATTAACTCTCAATTATAAAACTTAACTGATTGTTCATTATGGATTCTAAATAGATCAATCAGTTCAACTTACCCTTTGAATAAGAAATCAGATTTTCAACTTCAAATCAAAGATTCATAACATGTTGAAAATATCTATTTCCTCATAAATCTTGTTTGCATAAGTAAATCAGCAATATATATTTAATTAAATACATTTGCAAAGAAAATAACTTTCACTTTTAAAATCAATAACTTATTTAATTTAAATTAATAAATTAAATCACAAACATAACCATAAGTATTTATAAATACATTAACAAATATTCGTTAAACTTAAATATTAATTCCCAAACACAAAACAATACAAACAAACACGACACAACAAAACAAACTGGACAACAAAGAGGGGTAACAAATAGATACTCGTTCGATAAAGAATGATGGTTCAATAAGGACCTGTCAATATCTCCAGATCAACATAATTTTATTAAATTAGGGTACACTCAGACCTATCAAGCAGGTGGAGCCGATACCCGGTACTTGTATCTGTAGGAAACATTGTTGTTAAAACATATATATACTTATATCAGAAAACACAATGTGAAGAAGAATTGCAGTGTAGCAGGGTACTCACGAATGAGTAATGCTACACTATCTTCTTCACCGACACTGATGAGCAAGATAAATCATAAGCAATCATTTCAACATGATAACCACATGAAAACTCATAAGCTAATAAACCATATCACATATGTGTCTATCTCAATAACATCACAAAAACACAATCCAGATGATCAGGATGTCAAAAGTATCATCCACGAAGTACAAAACAACATAATATCAAAGTCATATCTAAAAAGGAACAACATAGTATCATAATCAACTAAAGCATCTATCAAGAAAAATCAACTAAAATAGAGTGTCGAAACTGGAGGGACACTACATATATGATCATGAATGTCGTTGGGTACTACCAGCAACTGCCTCATCATCATCACCACCATCGTGATCATCATCATCGTCATCATCATTGTCATCGGCCTCGGTGTCTTTCGTATCTACGTCATCATCATCCTCTACCATGTGATCTGTACCGGAAGAACCAATATTTTATGGATCTATATCATGATGAGGATCATCTTGATCTTCTGGAACACCCGTGTTCTACAAAACAAAAAAAAAATTAAAATGAAAAGTTATTATTTATTTCATGCAATAATTTATTTTTCTCTTATATATCTAATATTGAAACATATGAGATGAAACCATAATCATATTACATCATATCAAAGTGCACATACCATAATAAAATTTCAAAAAAGTTACAACTAATATGTGATTCCAATGATGTAAAACATGCAACAATTCTAATAAACGTTAGTAAAGATCATAAAAAAAATTGTTATACAATTTAACTATCAATTGTAAATTCTATTACATAACCTTAAGTGCCCACCCTTTGCAAAAGAATGAGGAGACTGCAAGAATATTGGCTGCAAGGGACACTGGTACAGGAGATGGACATGGCTCTTCCAAGCCATCCACTGAGATGGTTTCATACAAAAATGTGGAAGATAACCCCATTTCTAGAGAGCTCATGATTCAGGTTGATACGAAAAATGATGTTGTTCTGGTACCCATTTATGGCATCATGGTTCCATTTCATGTAGCCACCATCAAGAGTGTTGCAAGCCAACAAGATGGAGGGAATTATTATATATGAATAATTTTCAATGTTCTAGGTATCGACTTTAATGCCAACTACATGCCAACATTGAAATTACCTAGTAGTATTTATGTTAAGGAAATTTCCTTTAGATCCAAGGATTCAAAGCACATCAACCATGTGGTACAAATGATTAAATACCGCAGATGATCTATAGCAATGAAAGAGTCTGAAAAGGCAGAGAGAACTACATTGGTGAATTAGGAGAAACTTTATCTTTCAAAAACAAAGGCAATTAGGCTAGCAGACTTGTGGATTAGGCCAACATTTGGTGGAAGAGGAAGAAAGATGACTGGAACTTTGGAGGCCCACCATAATGGATTTCTGTATTCAAGCATGAGAGTAGAAGAGAGAGTAGATAGCATGTATCAAAACATTAAGCATGCATTCTTCCAACCAATGAAGAAGGAGATGATTACTTTGCTTCATTTTCATTTGCATAACCATATCATGGCATGGGAACCAAGAAGACAAAGGATGTCCATTTTTATGTAGAGGTAATGGATGTGGTCCAAACTTTAGGAGGGGAAAGAAGGTCAATGTATGATCCTGATGAAATTGAGGAAAAACAACAAGAGAGGGACAGGAAAAATAAAATCAATGCAAAGTTTCAAGGATTTTTCAAGAGAGTAAGAGAGTTATGGGAGCGACCTCATCTAAAATATTTTGAACTAGAGTTTGATATAACATTTAGAGAGCTTGGTTTTCATGGAGTTCCTTTCAAATCCCCTGCTTTTATTGTTCCTATGGTAAACTGTTTGGTAGAGTTGGTGGAATTACCTTTCCTAGTAATCACTATTAGTGAGATTGAGATTGTTAATCAATTAGGTGCTAATTTCCTGTAGCAATGAAAGAGTCTGAAAAGGTAGAGAGAGCTACACTGGTGACTCAGGAGAAACTTTAGCTTTAAAAAAAAAGGCAATTAGGCTGGCAGAATTATGGATCAGGCCAACATTTGGTGGAAGAGGAAGAAAGATGGCTGGAACTCTAGAGGCCCGCCATAATGAATTTTAGTATTCAACCATGAGAGCAGAAGAGAGAGTTGATATCATGTATCAAAACATTAAGCATGCATTCTTCCAACCAGTGGAGAAGGAAATGATTACTTTGCTTCATTTTCATTTGCATAACCATATCATGGCATGGGAACCAAGAAGACCAAGGATGTCCAGTTTTATGTGGAGGTGATGTGGTCCAAACTTTAGGAGGGGCAAGAAGGTCAATGTATGATCCTAATGAAATTGAGGAAGAACAACAAGAGAGGGACAGGAAAAATAAAATCAATGCAGAGTTTCAAGGATTTGTCAAGCGAGTAAGAGAGATATGGGAGCAACCTCATCTAAAAGATTTTGAACTAGAGTTTGATATACCATTTAGAGATCTTGGTTTTCATGGAGTTCCTTTCAAAGTCCCTGCTTTTATTTTTCCTACGGTAAATTGTTTGGTAGAGTTGGTGGAATTACCTTTCTTAGTAATCACTTTTAGTGAGATTGAGATTGTTAACCTTGAGAGAGTAGGAATTGGGCAAAAGGAATTTGATATGGCTATTGGTTTCAAAGACTTCAAGCGGGATGTACTCCGCATTGACGCCATTCCTCAATCTTCGCTTGATGGCATCAAGGAATGGCTGAACTCCATGAATATAAAGTATTATGAAAGCAGAATGAACTTGAACTGGCGACCAATTTTGAAGACTATTACTGATGATCCAAACAAATTTATTGAACATGGTGGTTGGTGTTTTTTGAATATGGAAGCTAATGATTCTAATTCTAATAATTTAGAAGAGTCAGATCAAGGATATGAACCCTTTGATGTAGAAGAGGAATCAAAATCAGATGAGGAAGGTTCCGAAGATGAATCTCTTATGGAGTTAGATGAGGACAAAGAAGAGGAAGAAGATTCTAAAGGGGGGGAAGGTAAAACATGGGATGAATTAGAAGTCAAAGCCAAAAATGTAGATAAGGAAAAAGGAGATGAGTCTGACAGTGAAGAGGAAAGGCGGTGACGAAAGATAAAAGCTACAGGGAAGTCTCGGGCACCTGATATTAGAGATTCAAGAGGAATGCCTGCCAAGAGGCATAAATCCATATAAATTGAGTTCATCTACATCCTTCTACTACTTATTCATGCACATAAATGGTTCAACTATTTATGAAAATGATGCATATATGTTAACTTGATCAGTGTTGTTACTTCGGTAGTTTGACTTCTATGGAAACCAACCATTAGGAAATTCTATGCGGGAGCACGTTTGTGTTTTTAGTTAGCTTTTTTGGATAGCTCTACTTGGTGTTAAGGACATTCTATTTGTATTTTGAATGTTAAGAAGTCTAGTATTACATGCTTCTCTATGTTGATCAGATCAGGTTGCAGGTTTTTTTACAGCTGATTTCTTTATTTATGGAGTTTTTTTAACTTGGAAGACATGAATTTACTGCCTTTTTTTAAAATTAGATGGACAAATTAAGTGGTTGGTTAGCTACACCAAGTGATGTAGACTAGAAGGATGTGTTAGATCTATATGATGCCTACCAAGATGCATCAAAACATTCTTACATGTTAAAAGAATGGCAGCATCGTGAGGAAGGATGACAAAGATGCATGTGGATCATTTAGTAGAATGACAACATGAATTCAAGGAAGCACTCCTTGAGATACCATGTTTGAGAGAAAAGAAGATAAATCAAATCAACATGGGACTAAGTTACTCAAATGATACAACTCATAACTTAAATGAGGACACTAAAGAGATATTAAAAGACAATGGTCATTAATTAAAAGATGTGATGAAAATAAGGCATGAATTTCACCCACTACCCTTTAAGGCAAACAATATTTTTTTCCCCAACATGAAATAATGGGACAATTGAGTGGAATCTAGGGCCAACAAAGAAGCACTTTAGAACTCATCCTACACATCAATAAACAACTCAACACAAGAAATGAAAATTGACATATTAACACAACAATATCCAACTAAGTTATTGAAAGTCAACTATTGATACCTCGTTCTCCATCCAAATTAAAAAATCGGCCCACTTTTTGCTTTGTAACTTTTCCTTTTCAAATTGCTTTGGATGTCGGCCATATTTCTCCTCCTGTCAAAACATGGCACATGGACTAGTTAAACTAATTAATATGCAATCATTTACTTTTTCCTAGGGAATTAAAAAAAAAATCATTTAACATATTAAATATACATACAAAATTACAAATCAAGGCCTGTAAACCTTTTTGGCCACTGTGATGCATGGCACGAAGTTTTTGAAGCCTAGCCTTGGAGGCCTTGTCCTGAAACATATACTAATTCAATTTAACTATGCACAAATAAAATTTAAAAATTGTTTAATAAATTTGATATAATCTTATGAGAAAATTCAAATACCTGCGTACTTTCCTCACTGGACTTCCTTCGTGCTTCAGAATTCTCATATGCTTTTACAAGCTTTTTCCATACTTTAACACTTGCATCAATTGGCCTTTTTTTGAGCCTTAGCTCAGGAGGGATTTTTTTTATCTTCTTTGTTTGGTTGCACTGAAATCTCTTACAATTTTGAGACATTCGTAGCTTTACCTTCTTCACAAACCAACCTGTGCCAAATTCAGTCTCCATGTCATTGACAACTACTTTTTGCTGGTGTATGGGTATCTTTGAGAATGGAAAATTTAGATGGTCTTTGAACCATTGAAGGCATGATTCCTTCAACCTATTCACAAACCCTTTTCCAGCATCTGTCATTTGTACTTCCCTTGAAACCACATCGTATTCTATCTTCTTATTGTAGGTACCAATGCAAGAATGAAAACTTGTCGTGGTTGAAGAAGTTTGTGTCCCAGGTGTGGGTGGGATAGTGGAAGCCTCTACTCCATGTTCTACACTCCTAGAGTTTACTGTTACTGATTTCCTCCTAGATCTTTTGCCCAATCTAGGATTGCTTGGGGAATAAATTGATTCCCCTTAACACGGTTGATTTGGTTGCAATGTTTGAGGGGCTTCACTAGATCGGTTTTCTACGTATCTAGCAAGCATTGTCCAATGCGCATCATCCAAATTGTTCACTGCCTTTGCCCCCAATATGGAAGCCAATGCCTCTTTATCTTTGTCAGTCACATGTCCCTATATATATAAAATAAATTTCTTCTTTTAAATTTAAAACTAAAAAACTAAAAAGTAAAAATGAAAAAAATAAGGGAAATATTTACAAATATATAAATTGACAATGAATTACCTCATTGTGGCTAGATTATGCTTCCTTTGTTCTCTTCCCTCTATTGCTTGACATTTTGAGGTGACCTAGGTCAAATTATTTTCATCCAATTTGTGGAGGCAAACGAAGTACACACTGTCAGGTATGAAATTTTTTGTCCAGTTTGTGGTATGAAATTTTTACCTTGAATGACTCTCTTTCTGGATTTAAATGCCTATGAATCAATTGCTTGCGCACTTGTATAGAATATAAATATATTTGAAAGGATATAAATATGTGAAAAATGAAATAAATGTATTGTAAAAAAATCAATGCTTGCACACCTGCATAGAATGGTAATCTTTGGGGGATAAAAAGGGCACAAAGTGTGGTTTTATTGAGAGTTAACATAGATAGGTCCCATGCTCGAGTCGCATCTGCTGATTAGAAAGAAAATGAATGTGTGCGCACAATCAATTCAAAACCACAAGCTCATTGTTCTGTAAAAGAATAAGTGAAAATTAGTAATAGCTAATTTAAGTCCGAAGGTCTCACAAATTTGAGGAAATGATCTATTATTCAGCTGTCGTATCAAAAGCCCTATCTCCTCGTATTGTCTCGACCAACCTTTGTTCCCATGGGACTTGGCTGCAGTGGGGCGGATGTAGTTTAATGAATTGTCTTGAAAGCACTCAACTAATTTTTATGGAAGGAAGGTCCGAGAAATCAAACCAGAAACCGAAAGCTTGGGATGGGAATGATAAGCGAACCGGGGAATTGGGGTTTCAAAAACGCATTCATTGCTCTCGAATACAGAGGAAATAATGCAATGTCTACAATTTTACCCTCCTCCTTTGCAACCATATGAGACTTGAACGATTCATGTGTAAAAAAAATAATATTCACAACCATTTCTTCACAATCTCTCCATTTAATCCAAACAAAAATATTTGTGGGAATGAAAAAACAAATTGTAACCTTACCTATGGTGTCGCAAACTAAATCGAATTTTTGATCTACTTGCTTGTAGCCCTCCTTTGCGCCATTTTTCCCTTTTTTCTCCTCTCTTCCTTCATGCGGATTTTTTCTCCTGTCATCTCTTCCTTCTTGACGTGGGAAGTTTTAGTTTTTTGTTCTTGATTTAGTAGATGGCATAGCAAAGTGCGCCTAATTTAGCGCCACCTTCCAGCCAAAAAAATGTTATCTATTTGGGATGCAAAAGGCGGCGCAAAGTGCACCTAATTTAGTGCCGCCTTCCAGCCAAAAAAAAATGTAATCTATTTGGGATGCAAAAGGCGGCACAAAGTGTGCCTAATTTAGCGCCTAGCAGTGCAAAATGATGTATTTTGCTTGGAAGTTGATAAATAAATTGATCCTAAATTGACTTCATCTTCATATGTACCAAGGGAGCAATCATGGATCCCTATTTTATCTATTCCTTATCCCATGTCAATTTTGTGGGTGCAAAACTAATAGAGGTTAGATTTGTGAACTCATAAATGACCCCTATACAACTAGATGAGTCATCTAAAGTGTGAAATATATGTCTAAAGTGAGGTTTTGTGTTGGATAACATATTCGTTGAAATGATATAATTGGTGTACTAAGCATTATTTACTATGTTGTGTATTATAGGGGTGAGACGAGGCCATGGAAATAGATTCTGTCATGTCAAATGAGGACACAATGACTAAAGTAGGACATCAGGTACTCAAATTTTGACTTAACTTAGGAAAAAATGATCTGATGGCATTTTGTGATACATCCATCTTTTTTCAAAATATTATTGAAATTTATAATGTATTATCCAATCTTGACATAAATTAATGCATGTTGTTGATTATTTTAGATGGATATTGGAGCAAATGCAGAGCCTGAGCGTTCAACTAGCAAAAGAGGATGTGGACATGGACCTAAAACTATTAAATCACGTAGAAAACAATGGGTGTTTGAGGATATGACAGATCATGCAGAAACGACAAATGATTGCACTGAACAAGAGGTTGGTCAGGACTATAGTACATGGGATGAATACTTTGAGAAAATATATGACTAAAGTGAGGTTTTGTGTTGGATAGCATATTCGTTGAAATGATATAATTGGTGTAGTAAACATTATTTACTATGTTGTATATTATAGGGGCAAGACGAGGCCATGGCAACAAATTGTGTCATATCAAATGAGGATAGAACGGATGAAGCGAGACATCAGGTACTCAAATTTTGACTTAACTTAGGAAAAAATGATCTGATGGCATTTTGTGATACGTCCATCTTTTTTCATAGTATTATTGAAATTTATAATGTATTGTCCAATCTTGACATAAATTAATGCATGTTGTTGATTATTTTAGATGGAGATTGGAGCAAATGCAAAGCCTGAGCATTCAACTACCAAAAGAAGAAGATATGTACATGGACGTGGACCTAAAACTGTTAAATCACATAGATGATAGTGGGTGGAAGAGGATATGACAATGGATCTTCTAGACACAACAAATGATTGCACTGAACAAGAGGTTGGTCAGGACTATAGTACATGGGATGAATACTTTGAGAAAATTGTTGTTTGTGGATGTTTTGTATGTCATGGAAAGAAACAATTCAAACGAGCAATTGTACAAAGACATTATATATATGATGAGCTTCCAGTCGGTAGTATGCCTCCTACAATCGATTCAAATCCAATAGGAATTGTGGTAAGGAATTTTCCAATTTGATATAAATAACATGTATACTTCGTTTAAAAATTATTTTATATTATTTAAATAACTAATTTTTTTCTCAATGGATACTTGCAGGATAAAGTTCTTGGTTTAAAGTTTCCCGGATCACCAACTTCCAGCCTAGAGGGCAATGATCATTTATCATATGATACATCTAACAAAAATATGTGCCAATATACCAACTTGGAAGATGAGGAATTGATAAAAACAAGTCATAGAACAAGCACCGGTTTAAAGATGCATAATTTTCTTAAAGACAAGGGGAAGGTGGACTACATACCCTATGAGAATGAATGTGATGGAGATGATGACTTGCCCCCGAGTTTGAGATCAATTTACAAAGAGACATTTGATCGTTGACTATATTGTGCTTGGCCTAGTGATCAACAACTAACTAGAGTGTACAAAGTCTTTCAATTTTGGGGATACAGCTACATGATACAACCCTCCAATATTCATGGAGAAAATCTAGGCCTCTTTATTGTCCAAAATGTACATTTGGGATATAAACATAGAAATAATTCAAAACAAACCACTAGGAAATTAATGCCATATTATGGTCCATCATATTACAGTGGTGAATGGAGAAGGCTAGCAAAAAATAAGCCTAGCATGTTAGCATATGGTCTAAATTTGAATATGTATACACATCGTCTCCAATTGGAAAGTGGAAAAGAAATTAATAGAGGTCATCTTATGTCTATAGATGGACATGCATACACACACAAAAATATTGCAGGATTTATAAATAGTAGAGGAGGAAGGGACCCTAATGTAAGACCGAGCTGTCAATTTGTTGAGGTTATAAATGATAAAGATGGAGATATGGAAAGAGAGGTTGATAGATTGATAATGGTTGAGGCTATTAAGGACCTTACCATTGGGGATGAGTTATTGATTGATTACCCCTTCTTAAAATGCTCTCCTACGCGAAAGAAAAGGGAAGAACAAGGTCTCTCTAAGGATGTTCTTAAGGGAAAAAAACTAAAGAATAATAAATGAGTGTGGACTGATGTTTTATAAACTATGTTGTCAAAATTGTGTTTTATTTAAATTATTGTATAAAAAAGGTAGTCTATAAAATAATGTTCCATTATTCAATTGATGTATATATGTTCATACAATTTTTATTTTTATTTTTTAAGCCATATTTGATTATATTTCTTTGAAATTGATACATTTATGATTTATCCAATTGTTGGAAAACATTAAATAATGAGTGCGTTTGTTGATAGGTAGAAGATGTTGATGAAACACATACCCATGATCGAATTGGGTTCTTAAGATTTGGATAGGGTGATCCAAACCATCCTTTAAACAATACTAGGGCGAAAAGAGCAATTTTGAAGAGATTTCTACCACCTAATAAATTTGAAGAGCTTATGAGATATGCATACACTGAAGAGATGCCACCTAGCCTTAAGTATGATGATCATGATAGGGAAAATGTAGTGCATGAAGAAGAATTGAATGAAATTCTTAGAGGCTTCTTTGGGGATGGAAAAAATGATGCCAATAATGATCATATTGCTGACAGTAATGATGATAGCAGGGGTAATTACCACCAACGTAATGTTGATGATAACAACTTGAAAGACTCCATTAATCAAGCAGCGAAGACACCCATGTTCAAATAGGGTGCAAGTAGAACCTCACAACTGGCATGCACATTAATATTATTAGAAATAAAGTCACTATTTGGTTGGTCAAATAAAGGATTCACTACCCTACTGAAGTGAGTTGAAATCTATTTCTTACTTTGCATTGTCAATTGGTGTACACAATTCGTAAACATTCATCGACTTGTTTGTATTTATTTAAGGGGATTTTAAAACCATATATCATATATAAACACTCCTAGTATAGATTGACATATCAAACATGTTTATCATAAGTCAAACATTTAGTTGATTTAATCTCTAACAATCTTACAGGGCACTAAAAACTAAAATATTCCCTGAAGGGAATGTGTTGCCATCAACTTGCAGAGAGGGGCATCTGTTGTTGGTTGAGTTGGGGATTGAATATAAGCAGATTCATTCATGTAAAAATTATTGCATTTTATACAGAGATGAATATCATAACAAGGTAGAATGCCCTATATGCAAAGAGAAGAGATATCGTACAGATGTACAAGGTCCTATAGTTCCAAAGAAGGTTTTATGTCACATGCCAATTATACCTAGACTTCAACGAATGTTTCGTTGCAAGTCACTTGCACAATTGATGGAATGACATACAAAGAACACGAGTAAAGATGGATTCATGCAAATTTCATCCGACTCCAAAGCAATGAAACACATAGAGGAAAAATGGCCAAGAAAATTCAAAGATGAACCTCGTAGAATCAGGTTTGGTCTTGCAATTGATGGAGTGTTCCCATTCTCTTTCCTGAGCTCAAATTATAGTGTTTGGCTAGTCGGATTGATAATATACAATATTCCCCCATGGATGAGTGTTAGAAAGGAGCACCTTATGCTAACTCTCATTGTTCTAGGAAAACATCAAGTTAAAAACATGGATTTTTATCTTGCACCTTTTATTGATGAGATGCAACTGTTATGGAAAGGCATAAGAATGTATGAAATATCACTTCCTCCATCAAATAGGTCCTTCATGTTGTATGGTGTGCTATGTTGGAATATTCATGATTTCCTAGGACTTGGTGTTTGTTTTGGTAAGATAAAATATTTACGTATTTACACTCATAATTTATTTTCAACCCAACTTTCATACTTAGTTTATACTATTTTTTTGATGTTATTAACATTACTTGTTGAATTGCAGGGCTTCAAACAAAGGGGATATTTGCATGTCCAACATGTGCAAAACAATTTCAAGGGTGGTATTCTAAAGATCTACATAAATTTATTTACGCAAACAACAACGTTTTTCTACCACTAGATCATAGGTTTATAAATCGCTAGAAGAATCAATTTGATGGAAAAGTTGAAAATAGAGGCCCTCCCATGATTATGGGTCCAGGTGATTGGCTTAAGAAGTATGAAGATTCTGAATTGAAAGCTTGGGAAGATTTTTTTGACCGGGGTGATTCAATTGAAGAACCAAAACAAGTTGTAGTTCATATGCCAGAAAGAATGAAAAGGAAATCCATATTTTACGAGCTCCCTTATTGGAAGGATCTATTAATATCTCACCTATTAGATCCTATGCACATCTTCAAAAATGTCCCAGATTCTATATTTCGACATATATCAGGCAAAGAGAAGGACACCTTGTCTCAAGGAGAGATATTGCTCTTTTGTGTACCAAATTTGATAGAAAACATTTGTGGCCAAGCAGGGAAAATGAAACATATGCAGAAGCTCCATGGATTTTGAAAAAAAAGAGCTAGACCAACTAAAAACTGTCATTCGTTCAATATGGACACCTACTAGCTATGGGTCATCATGGGCTAAATCTTTTATAGTTTATGGACATATCACATGATTTAAAACACATGATTTTCATAATTTAATGAAGGTATTATATATCATCATTTAACATTTACTTGTAACATTGATTAAGTACTAAATATATTTTGATATCTTATTGTGTGAGAAAAAATTACTAATGACCTTTTCATAAATGTGTTTGATAGCATATCATGCCATTGGAAATTAGGGGGGATTCTTGTCTTACAGTTGACTTAAGGAATACCATAAGTCGATTGTCAGCATTTACAAGGTATGTGGTTATATGAAATGTTCATGTGTGAGAGACAAAGATATTATATTGCATTTTAATTTATGACTAAAGGTTCATACTAATTTACTATTCTTATATTAAGTGGGTGACCTCCAAGGAGATCCACGAATCTAAAGTGCCAAAGTGGAAGAAGGAAATTGTAGAAATTGTATGTGTATTTGAGAAGGAGCTCCCTACAAGTTTCATGGACCTACAAATCCATTTACTTATACACCTAGTCAATGAAATTGAATTGGCGGGTGTCGTATCAATGAGGTGGATGTTTTTCTTTGAGAGGTATATGAAAACTCTTAAAAGATATGTCCGACAAAAGGCACATCCAGAGGGTTGCATGGCTGAAGGGTATGTATTGAATGAAGCATTTTTCTTCTTGTGTGAATTACTTGGTAAGGATTTTGAAGATGGGCCATGCATTTGGGATGAAGAACGAGCATCAGATATTATTGATGGAGAAAAACCACAATCTAATGGTGTTGAAGTAGAAATTAATAAGTAAATTCATGATCAGTGTGGTTGTTTTTCTTGCAATCATTAATTTACTCTGTAATTTATTTGTCAAATTAACAACATGAAATTTGGAGTTTGAAATAAACATGTTGACATGTAATAGGTGTAGACAAAAGTTCTATACTTGACAAGTTCATTTTGTACCGCATGGACTTTATGAAAAAATGGATTGATCTATATGATAAAAAGAGAAGTGTTAAAAGAAAGGAGACAGTTTAAGAGATCGAACCCAAAGAATACTCTACTTCCCACTAATCTGCTTGGGGAATGGGAGAAAGATTGCACACTAGAATGGGTTACTAAACAAATTCAAAATCAAATAGAAGATGTAGGTACAAATTCAGCCATAACAGAAGATGAAATCGACATGTCTAGAGGATGTGAAAGAAAGGTACAATTGGAATTTTATAAAATGTTGTTTCCTTACAGTTTTGACACTATTAACTATTTTAATAGTCGTCATTATATTTTTTTTCACTGAAATAAATGGTTTTTCACATTCGAGGAAATATCTAGTAATGTGGGCATATGGTTGACATTATCATGTAGAAAGTGTAGATGTAAAGAGGCGATCCTTCGATTGTGGCATTGTGGTTGACTTCAAGCAATCCAATCGATCAAGCTCAAAAGATAAGAATATAATTGAAGGGAATCTACAATATGTTGGGAAAATACAAGAAATTATTGAGTTGGATTACCGCTCTTTTAAATGTTGTATTTTTAAGTGTAGATGGTATGAAGCATTTGAGAGGACACAAAGACATGATACCCATAGTGGATTGTTTTATATAGATTCCTCATGCTTCCTATCAGAGGATAAGGAGCCTTATGTTCTACCAATTCATTGTGAGAAGGTATTTCTTTAACTCAAACAAGAAGTGGTAGTGATCATTAATCTATTAATTCATAGTTTATTGCGAATATATACATGTGTTTATTAATCAATAAAATTGTTATAACATACTTCTAATATATGTATTTCGTTCATGTGCAGGTATTTTTCTATGAAGTATTTTGGAACCCAAATGGATGTTTGTCATACATTATGATCCAAGATTAAGGCATGTATTTGAAAAAACATTAGTGGATACTAAGCAAAACAATCATGGCAAATAAAATGAGAGAGGGATTAGAGAACATTGAATAAATTGACATCCATGATGATGTTGAAAATGGTTATGTTCAGGCACAAGAAGACAACAATCTAGAGTTAGATGATGTTATGGAAGACAACAATATGGATGGTATAGAAAATGATTATCCAAATACATCTGCTAACAATATAGATGGTGTATAGTCAAATTTCAATGATGATGAAGATGATGCAGGTCAAGATGAGGATGATGATAATATTAAATACTTGAAAGAACATATGAACATTGACAATGATACACTGGATGACATTGTAGTAGACAATAATGTTAATGACCAAGACTTCTAAATTTTCAAAATTATTTGCAATCCATGTTTAAAAAAGGATGATTCTTATGGACCAATCTTTAAAATGCTTTAGTAATATTATTTGTGTCAATACAAATTACCTATTGCAATATCCTTAAATTGTCCAATCTTTGGTATGAATTGTTGGCAGAAAAAATTACGATTACTTGGATGCTTCTTCCATTCATTTTGTATCAACATATGTTTGTGAAGACACAAAAGTTAATAAAATATTAATGCACACAACTCACAATTATTTAAATAAGCAACTTTGTTAACTTTATTATTTTTAAATAGTTTCCATTTTTATGTTGAACATAATTTTGAACATGTAACTGAAAACATCCACAGTAAATGCTTTACTATATCAGCATATTCATTCACATAAGCACAATATTGAGGCTCAATAACTGATATTCATTCAAATATAAGAAGAAATAAGTATAGAAAACATAAGAAAAAATACATAATGATAACATAGTCATGGAGAATCTCTAATAATAAGATGTTATATTTCATTCATAAGCTCAAAATAATCACACAGTAACAACAAATGTGACCTAATAAATCTTATGAATTTAAATAACTTGAAAAAACCACTTTGGAGACAACACAGTAACAGATAAGCATGAAATTTAACACAATAATTGAACACCAAAATAGATTACCAATTATGAGCAATCTTCTCCATTATGTTGTTTCAAATATATATACATTTATAGCAGAAGTCTTTCATATGATATGGATGGGTGGAATGCGCAATCTATCTTCTTACTAATGCCTACTATAACAGAAATGAAAATGGAATATGATATGATGATCCTCTCAAAATTGGCCTTGGTTTCCTATTCATTCAAATATAAGAAGAAATAAGTATGGAAAATATAAGAAAAAATACATAATGATAACACAGTCATGGAGAATCTCTGATAATAAGATGTTCTATTTCATTCATAAGATCAAAATAATCACACAGTAACAACAAATGTGGCCTAATAAATCTTATGAATTTAAATAACTTGAAGAAACCACTTTGGAGACAACACAGTAATAGATAAGCATGAAATTTAACACAACAATTGAACACCAAAATAGATTACCAATTATGAGCAATCTTCTCCATTATGTTGTTTCAAATATATATCCATTTATAGCAAAAGTCTTTGATATGATATGGATGGGTGGAATGTGCAATCTATCTTCTTACTAATGCCTACTATAACAGAAATGAAAATGGAATATGATATGATGATCCCCTCAAAATTGGCCTTGGATTCCTATTTATATAGGAAGCAACAAGCTTCAGGCCTTTTACAAAAAGAGACGACCCTTCAAAACTACTTCTTTTACTAACAACTAATTAATTTGCATAATTGAAGAAATAACAAGGCTTAAGACACTTTAGACGTATGTTTCCTTTAATCAACGTAGAAAGCTCATGATCATCGATCTAGCAAAGCTTTCCTCTCCATGATAGATGTCCAGATGCTCTCACCTTAGTGACCTACTCATCTGAAGCCAAATACTTCTCTTCCCATTGATACACCATAAAATCTGATGGTCACTGATATTCCTGGATCTTTGGTATGTTTACAAGATGTGTCTACCATTGACTATCCAGTAGTGCCTTTGTTTCATTGAATTTTTTTAGATATCTAGCATCAAGAGCAATCAATCCATCCATGATCAAATTGAGCCTGTGAAGACCGGTGTCTCTATCCCCCTAAACATGGGTTAAACACTTATGAATAACCTGACCAAATTCCTTCTTCCATTCATCCACGTCTTTTACTTGACCACCATCTTTCACAATTTCTGGTGTATACCATTGTTTTAAGGTATGGAATGAATCCATTCATGCCACAATCCTCTTATCCTCCCCTTGTATATACTGAAATTCATCAACAATCATTTTTATTGTTTGCTCAGTTGGTTTTAATGTTGTAGGAGCATCATGAATCCTTTGTAGAACTCTGCATAACTTAGATAGAGCGTGGTTAATAGGCTACCACCTTTGAAACAGGGGGTCCTATACAAGCATATGTGCTTTTATTTGATCAATTGCTCGCTGAAGTGATTTATAACTGTCATGCACACTATCTAGTGTATCAATAACCAACTTTATTTTGTACTCAAGAATCTTTTCCATAACTTCATAAACTTTCCTTTTTACTTCATCCTAAGCCTCCTTCATTTCATCCACTTCCTTCTCAAGAGCCTTTGCTTGCTCAGCTGGAATGCTCTGTACAATATTTAATGGAGCACTAGGAGGCTTATATAACACTATCTCCTTGCTTTGTGAAGTTCCTACTCCTTTTAACTGTTCTTTCAATTTGACATTCTCCATAAAAATTTTATTAACTTTATCATTTAAGAAATTTTTTTCCCTTTCATACTCCTTTAATCTGTCCTCCAATCCCTTAACAGTAGCATGAGTGAACATGGTTGAGTGCATGGTAATTGTGATTGCCTCCAAAGGGGTGGTGTCCTGTATTCTTCTTACCATTGTTGCCCCTTTCATTCCCTGTATTACATCTAATAGTTTAGGCTTCTGTGTGTTTTTCTGCTTGATCCAAATGGCCAGGGTTTCAATTTTTGGGTTATACCCAATTCCACTTACTCCTTCATCAGAGTCAAACTCTACAACTAACATTAGATCTTCTTGAGCCTATACTTGATCAAGAAAAAACATTTTTTTTAATTCCAACCCAAGAAAAATGAGTATGTTGCTCTTCAAAATCATCTCTCTAGCCTTTTAAGGGCTAATGTCAATGTGGTCAACCCTCAATTCATTGAAGGTCCGTGTCACCATTTTATTCTTTTCTGGCTCTTCAATTCCCACTTCATCTGACTCCATTTTCTCTTCAATTTCTTTTATCTTCATCTTTGTCCAAAAATCCCTAAACTCTGGAGTCTTGATGAAATCATCATCCTCTATGAACCTCCTGGAAGCAATTTCTCTCTCATCTTCATGTATCTTTGCACTTGTTTTTTCTGCATCATCCATCCTTTCCTCATGCCTATGGGTGCTAGTCTCGTGGATGGGTTGATCAACCTTAATATCACCCTTTAATGATTGCAATACAGTGGCCACATCTTCAGTATCTCCCACCCCTTCACTCTCCTCATAAGGTACCAATGGCTCAATGCTTTGTGTCTTTTGTCTCTTGGGAGGCAATTGCTCCACGAGAGACTCTGATGCTGTGTCTGGGGTGTGGTTTGTAGTTATTTTACCACCATGTTCTTGAAGATACACTTCTTTTTTAGCATATTGATATAAATCCTCAAATTTATCAATTATTTGATTGATCCTCCTGATGGGGTCTTTTTCTTTAATGAAATAACTAGGGAAACTTCTATCATTTTGCTTCTTCCTTCAAGCTTCATTATAATCTGCCATTTCTTTCATTTGAGGGACGCCTCTGGAAAAGTAAGGCAGTTTCTTATCACATATTCCTCATAATCTACTTGGTGTTCCATTGTCATTTTGGTAGGAATATTATGCCTTATGTTATTCATATGATTTTTAGGGTCAAAGGCTCTTGTTTTTCCAGAACCCAACGCATATCTTGTCTTCAAGTAATATTGCAACTCCTCCAATGTATCTAAGCCTACTGTCCAGTCTCCACATTTGGTTAAGTTTGGCAGAAATGTGCCCTTCTTTTGTTTGTGAATTACATCCTTTTCCATCCACATCATTTGCCACATAAATTCGAGAAATGCTAATCTAAGGGGCACAAACTTTGGCAGTATGTGTGGAGCAGTAGGGAAGCCATATATTCTTATTATTGTAACTTCTGGGGAAAATAACCAATCACCAAAATTATGTGTGTGACCCTGTTCCTTTCTCAGGGCCAAAGGTCTTAACAATTGATGTATTTTGTTTGGCAATCTTCTCATTGAATAACCAAGAACTTGAAGGATTTTGTGCACAAATTCTTCATAGAATATAGCAAAGCTTTAATTCTTGCACCGACTATCCCAAATATAGCACCTCTTTTGGATAGGTGTGGCGTTCCTTTGCTCATTCAATGTAGCCAATTCCATTCGTTTAGTCCAATGGTCCCGATTCTGGTATAGTATCAAATGGCACAGTAAGGAATATTGTTTGAATGTAATCGGTGCTCTATCCTCTATGACTTGTGAGAATTCATCATCCAACACCCTCTCAAGGTATGAAGAAAATTCATACTCAATATTAGTCTCAGGGTTTTGAATTCTCATGGCCATCATAATCAGGCTTATTGGAATTTTATCTTGAGCATCCACCCCTAGTACTTGGCACAGAGCTAGATATGTATTCACAAAATAATATTGAAAAACTATCACAGTGAATGGTTCAATATTGGAAGTAGAAATGGGAATCGTTCTATTACTAATGCCTCTTTTCATATATAGGGGTAGCTCATCACTTCTATAAGTTTTTCTTAACCTCTTATAATCTTCCTCACTATTCTGTAGGTTTATTTTGGTCAAAGCTTGCTTGTTTAAGCCAAAACACTCAATGATAGCAGCTCTGGTTACCTCTACCAATATTGAGCCATTTGGAAACCTTACTATCTTGGTTGCAGAGTGATAATGCTTGGCTAGTAATCTGATAAACTCCACATCAATAAACACGTTTGGGATAATCAACTTTGCTAAATCTAGCATCCAAGGGTTTGACACTGGAATCTTCTCATTTCTCTTACTGTAAAAATACCAAAATAAGTCCCACCTGGATTTGGGAATGAGAGCATCCCTACAACCTTGTGTAGTGTCTATGAGAAATTTCTTATTTCCCTCCTTGGTTGATCTTGGAAGTATATCTAATATAGATTGGTGGAGTGGTCTCTTCTTTACCTTAGGTTCTTCTTCCTTAATTTTGGCCTTACTTTCTTTTACTTCCGATTGTTTTCTTTTAGGAGGCATTTTTCAATTTTTCCTACAATGACTTCAAATAATAGAGCTCTACCAAATACTACACCAATCAAGCTTCTTCAAAGGGTTATTCGTGCACTTACTTGAGTGCTCGTCTTTCACAAAGCTCCTTTTCTCGGCATCCTCAGCTCTGTCCACAACAATGCATTTCAATTGAGCACAGTCTTAGGAAAATTCACTTGCTTTTGAGGGTGCGGTATTTAGTCATATTGGTATTAATGCCAATTCTTCGCCAGATAGTTTCCCAACAAGCTCAAATCCTTGAAATTAATTTTGAAGAATGTGTGAGGGCATTTATTGTTGTAAATTGTAATGATGCCACAATTACCGTACTATTGCCATCTCTTATTATACCCACTATGGTATGGCAGTGTTTTTCCCTTCCATTCCAATGTTTACTGCACTACTGCCTTGCTCAAGACTTCTTGTTGTGGGGTTGCGGTGTACACTGCTCTACCGCATATGTTGCTCACTCTCCCGGTGGTATAGTGGTGTATGCTTTATCTTCTTGTTGTTTACCGCCTTACCGCACTCCTTTGAATCATCTTATGTGGTATTGCAGTGTCCACTTATCTTCCATGCTTACCGCTCTACCGCCTTGCTCAAGACTTCTTACTATGGGGTTGCGGTGTACACTGCTCTACCGCATATGTTGCTCACCCTCTTGGTGGTATAGCGGTGTATGCTTTATCTTCTTGTTGTTTACTGCCTTACCACACTCCTTTGAATCACCTTATGCGAGATGGCTTAAACGTAATTCAATTGAAAAATATTATGGCCCGACTATAGGGAGCATTTAAACAATTAACCATATGTGATGACCAACTAACTTAGAACTCGGGGCCGATACAAAGAATGATTTTAATGGCTCAACTCATGACTTAAACGACCGATAACCAGATGCAGTAGGTCAACACGAAATTATTGTAGGGACTTCACTTCATTGTAATTGCTATGGAAATTTTATCTCAAGGCTCTCACATTATGGAAATTTTATCTCCTAAGGCTCCAACAATGTCATCCTGCATACCCAGTTTCGTATGCTAGGCCATCGTTAAAATTTGAGCTCAAACTGCCCTTCATTAATGCTCGCACTTATAAAAAATCCCTTATTTTATTTTATTTTATTCATTTGTAAGTTGTAAAAAATAATTTCAAATAATATCATATATATTATTTTCAAATAAAATTATAATGTACATTATAATTCCCAATTACGGGAAAAACAATTCTCATAATTAAATAGTTTAAAAATAAAATTAAAAACTCAACTAATATACTAAGAATGGGAATTATAATGTACATTCTTTCTGCATATACATATTGTTTTTGTTTAGTATTTAATTTTTTTTAATTGAAACAATGCAAATAATACAAAAAGGAGGCAACAAAGATTTCCAAAAGAGAAAAAGATTACAACTAGACTAACAACCAGCAATACAATCACTTACAACCACCAAAAATAGCAGGAGATTGTATTAATCAAAATTCAAAAAATTACAGATTGTCTGCCAATGCAGGAATATTCATGAAACCCTAATTTTGAGCCTCACTAGAGGCCAAGACCCTAAACCCTTAAACCCTATATATACTTTGGACCCTAAACCCTAATCCTTGAACCATATACCCTCTAGTACCCTCGACCCTAATCCCTCAACCCTAGTTAAACCCTTAAACCCAATTACTAAACTCTCTACCCTAATCCCTCAACCCTTAATTAACCCTCAACCCTCTACCCTCTACCCTCTACCCTCTACCCTCAACCCTATTCAAACCCTAATCCCTCAACCCGTATACCCTCTACCCTATACAATATTGGATCCTCAACCCTAATCCCTCAACATACGTACCATATTCATACCCTCAACCCCTATAGTTGCACCCTATACCATATACATGATTGGACCCTCAACCCTAATCCCTCAACCATATACCGGCCTCAACCCTCTACCCTCAACCTTAAACCCTCAAGCCTCAAGCCTCAAACCTTAATCCCTCAACCCTCAACCCTTAAACCCTAACCCTAGTAAACCCATATACCCTCTACCCTCTACATTGGAACCTCAACCCTAATCGACCTTCAACCATATACCCTCAAATGTCCTAGCTATACACTAAACCCTCTACCCTCAATTCTCAACCCTCAACCCTTAATCCCTCAACCCTCAACCCTCAACCCTTAAACCCTAAACCCTAGTAAACCCCTATACCCTCTACCCTCAACCCAATACCCTAAACCCTAAACCGTTAAACCCTCTACGTCCCTCTACCCTCAACGTCCCAATACCCCCTACCCTAGTCGACCCTAGTAATCCCTTAGCCCTAATCCCTCAACCCTTAAACCCAAGTAAACTCTCTACCCCTATCCCTCAACCCTCAACCCTTAAACCCTCAAGTACCCTCTACCCTGTACCCTCAACCCTCAAGTACCCTTAAACCCTAATCCCTCATTAACCCTTATACCCTCTACCCTATAAATTGGACCCTCAACCCTAATCCTTTAACCATATACGTCCATCAACCCTCTACCCTCAACCTTAAATCCTCAACCCTCTACCCTATACATTAAACCACCCTTAACCATCAATTCTCTACCCTCTGATCTACCCTATACCTCAAACCCTCAAGCCTTAAAACCTCCACCTTCTACCCTTTGATCTACCCTATACATTAAACCCTCAACCCTCAATTATCAACCCTCAACCCTTAATCCCTCAACCCTCAATCCTTAAACCCTAAACCCTAGTAAACCCCTATACCCTCTACCCTCTACCCTCAACCCTTAATCCATCCCGCCCTCTCTACCCTAATCCCTCAACCCAATACCCTAAACCCTAAACCGTTAAACCCTCTACGTCCCTCTACCCTCAACGTCCTAATACCCTCTACCCTAGTCGACCCTAGTAATCCCTCAGCCCTAATCCCTCAATCCTTAAACCTTTAAACCCAAGTAAACTCTCTACTCTAATCCCTCAACCCTCAATCCTTAATTCTTCAACCCTTAAACCCTCAAGTACCCTCTACCCTCAACCCTCAAGTACCCTTGAACCCTAATCCCTCATTAACCCCTATACCCTCTACCCTATACATTGGACCCTCAACCCTAATTCTTGAACCATATACATCCCTCAATCCTCTACCCTCAAACCTCTACCCTATACATTAAACCGCCCTTAACCCTCAATTCTCAACCCTCAACCCTTAATCCATCCCTCCTTCTCTACCCTAATCCCTCAACCCTATACCCTCAACCCAATACCCTAAACCCTAAACCACTAAACCCTCTACATCCCTCTATCCTCAATGTCCCAATACCCTCTACCCTATTCGACCCTAGTAATCCCTCAGCCCTCAACCCTAATCCCTCAACCCTTAAACCCAAGTAAACTCTTTACCCTAATCCCTCAACCCTTAAACCCAAGTAAACTCTTTACCCTAATCCCTCAACCCTCAACCCTTAATCCTGTTAGAACTGAAAAATCTCACATTTTTCAGTAGCATCCACCCACCTATCCTCCACATTTCATAGAAATTCATCACATTTTAATTTTATTACCAACACAAATTGTTGAAATTTGTGTGACAAGATCCATTTTGTAGCCCACATTTCCAAATTGACACACCCATAAATGAGTTTGAGACTCCATAATATTTCCTCGTTCCTAAATAAAAATTAGCACTATCGGCCTAACAATGCCTCATTGGCAGAGCCCCCATCATAGCCTCGCCGATGGCCCGATGAAAGTAGTTCATAACCTAGTATCGGTGTACCGTGTAACAATACCCTATCAGGCTGACTCCTAAGGCATTCTCCCCGATAGACTGATAGAATCAACAAAAGTAAGCACATCATTGTAACTCATGAACATCGGTGGAACGAATGTATGCTTTCCCCCGATGGCCTGAAGTAATCACATATTATCAACAATTAAAATATATCAAGGGAATTAATGTGTATCGGGGTAATATATTCTGGCATCCCGCTGATAGAGCAAAGGAAAGTTGTTCATCGGTGGAGAAGGTGGCTATCGATGGAAGAAGGATCGCAGTCTCATCGATACGGTGATGATGATTGTAGGAAATAAATAATGTACATTAAAATTCCCAATTATGGGAAAAACAATTCTCATAATTGCCTCGCTCTTGGAGTCATAGTTGCAGGATGAAAATGTTGGCAGAAGGACAACTTGATAAACCAAGAAAGGATGCTTTGTTCGTGTGGCGGCGAATAGGCTTGGAGCTTGTGGTCTTTATTTAAACGAGCAGGTGGCGTATGTGAAGCATCTTAAAATTCATTTTGGCTTGTGGTTTTGTTTATGGTCAGGTTGGTTGGTCAATGGTAGAGCGATCAATGGTTGGGCGATCAAAGGTTGTTATTCTGGTGTCGGCGGAGGGGTTGGTTTCGTTTGGTGCGAACACACTGGTTTCTCTGATTGTGATGAAGTGGCAAGAAACCTTCAAGGAGGTAATAGACCAAAGACTAAAAATAATTTTGATTGATAATGATTCCCTCATTGTGGTTGCAGCTAAAATGGTTCTGGGTAGGGGACATCTTAAGAGGAATGAGTACGGTCGAGATAACACACATATCTCTTCGCTTTTTTTGGCATCCTTGCTCAATAATCAAGTCCCAAAGGGGGTGGCGAAGGAGCTGATGGTTCGCTTGTTCAAGAAGGACCTGTTAAGGGGCCTGGAGGTGGCACTAAAGACGGTATTAATTGGCACTGGAATTCCACAACCTTCAAACCTGGAGCGCCTTTGGTTAAAGACAGACGATGAAGCCGTGAAATTCTATCCTTTTCTTTTGTATTTGAGTGGGATGGCTCTAATGCGACACAAGATGATCATGGTCATAGCTGTGAAGTACCTCAAGAAGTTGCTCGGTTTAATGGAAGCTAGTGATGATAACGAGTGGGTAGAGGTCTTTGATTCCTTCACAAAATTAAATGGTTTTCTGTAATCTATGGTTGGGTGGGTTCCCATTTTGTCTGTTGAATGCATTAGTTGGGTGGTGGTAGTAAATGTCTAGAGTTTGTTGGGTTTGGTCAATGCTTTGTTGAAATCAAAATTTTATCTCCTTTTTGTGCTAGTCGAATGTATGGGATGGTTTTTTGGGCCTGGTTCGAAGTGAAAGAAATTCCTGCCTCGTAGACGCTTGTATGCTTTTTATTAAATCTAATATATAACTAGTATATATATCATGTGATGGTAGATTTTTTTAAATAAATATTTCATGCTTTTTGTTTTTTTTAAAAATAAATATATATTATTCTTTTGTTTTTTGATAAAGATAACACTATCGCTATGGATTTTTTTAAATAATTTTTGTATTGCTTTTTTTTTAATAAATAAATATTGTTTAATATCTGTTGTTTTTTGTTTAAATATAGCTTTACATATAAAAAAAAATATAAATAAAAATTATACATACTAATTCTAAAGTTTAAAATGGAAACGAAAATAAAAAATAATACAAATCCTTTTAATTAATTAAATACTAAACAAAAACAATATGTATATGCAAAAATAATGTACATTATAATGCATTCTCATTATTTAAACAGTTTTAAAATTTTAAAAAAACTCAACTAATATTATCTATAAAAAATTATAATTACTAAATGTTCAGTTTACCTGTTCAAAATTTTAAAATGGAAAAGAAAATAAAAAAGAAGATAAATCCTTATAATTAAATACAAAAAAATAGTACAATCCTTATAATTAAATACTTAAAAAAAGAAATATGTATATGCATAAAGTATTTTGTTAACCAAGTGGTTTGTAAATTACCAAGCAAGGAGTAAAACGATAGAATAGTCAATTTAGTAGAATAAAAAGTAATTTCGTCTAGCGCTTGGTAATTTAGGGCTCGCAAAACAAATAATATTTACATGCCTATAAAAAAGTAGAATAAAAATACTTTAACCACACATGGTAGCAGATATTATGCAACACGGGGAAAAAATAAATTATATGCAATCTGTATAAGATATTATGTAGCACAAGGCATACTTTTGCAGGTAAAGTATTATTATAATGTAATAAAATCAAGAAAAGGGTATCAATGGACCAAATAGTTTCAAAGGTCGACAGTCTAATAGCAACCATCAATTGGCAGTTTCAGGTTTGTCTTCTTCAAATAGGATACGCCTTCGACGTAAAATATATAGCGCCATTCTAATAAATAGTGCCAAATTTTTCAAAAAATTGGAGAAAAATACATTATTAACCCTTAATTAACCCTCATTAACCCTCTACCCTCTACCCTCTACCCTCAACCCTAGTTAAACCCTAATCCTTCATAACCCCTATACCCTCTACCCTATACATTGGACCCTCAACCATATGCGTACCCTCAACCCCTATACCCTCTACCAACCTATACAATATTAGACCCTCAACTCTAATCCCCCAACCATATATACCCTCAACCCTCTACCCTCAACTAGCTTAAACCCTCAAGCCTCAACCCTTAAACCCTCTACCCTCTACCCTCTGATCTACCCTATACATTAAACCCTCAACCCTCAATTCTCAACCCTCAACCCTTAATCCCTCAACCCTCAACCCTTAAACCCTAAACCCTTAACCCCTATACCCTCTACCCTCTACATTGGAACCTCAACCCTAATCGACCTTCAACCATATTATACCCTCAAATTTCCTAGCTATACCCTAAACCCTCTACCCTCAACCCTAAACCCTTAAGTACCCTAAATAAGCCTTAAACCTTCTACCCTCTTATACCCTAAACCCTAAACCAACGTTAAACCCTCTACATCCCTCTACCCTCAACCCAATACCCTCTTATACCCTTGACCCTAATCCCTCAACCCTAGTAATCTCTCAACTCTTAAACCCTTAAACCCAAGTAAATTACTCTCTACCCTAATCCCTCAACCCTCAACCCTTAATTCCTCAACCCTTAAACCCTCGACCCTCAACCCTCTGCAAGTAACCTTAAACCCTAATCCCTCAACCCCTATACCCTCTACCCTATACATTAATGGACCCTCAACGTAACCCTAATATTCCTTGAACCATATTATACCCTCAACCCTCTACTCTCAACCTTAAACCCTCAACCCTCAACCCTTAAACCCTAAAGTACCCTTACACCCTCTACGTCCCTCTACTCTCTACCCTATATATACATTGGACCCTAATTAACCCTAATCCTTGAACCATATTATACCCTCTACCCTTGACCCTAATCCCTCAACCCTCAACCCTTAATCCCTCAACCCTTAATTAACCCTCCACCCTCTACCCTCAACCCTCAACCCTAGTTAAACCCTAATTTGGCCTCAACCCTAATCCCTCAACCTGCATATACCCTCTGATCTACCCTATACATTAAACCCTCAACCCTCAATTCTCAACCCTCAACCCTAGATAATCCCTCAACCCTCAACCCTTAAACCCTCAACCCTCAACCCCTATACCCTCTACGTACCCTCTACATTGGAACCTCAACCCTAATCGACCTTCAACCATATTATACCCTCAAATTTCCTAGCTATACTCTAAACCCTCTATCGGCCTCAACCCTTAACGTCCCTCAACCCTAAACCAACCTTAAACCTTCTACCCTCTACCCTCAATCATAATCCCTCAACCTTATACTCTCAACCCAATACCCTAAACCCAATTACTAAACTCTCTACCCTAATCCCTCAACCCTCAATTAACCCTCAACCAACCTCTACCCTCTACCCTCAACCCTAATCAAACCCTAATCCCTCAACCCCTATACCCTCTACCCTATACATTGGACCCTCAACCCTAATCCTTGAACCATATACCCTCAACCCTCTACCCTCAACCCTCAACCCTTAAACCTAAACCCTTACACCCTCTACCAGCTCTACCCTCAACCCTAGTATACATTAAACCACCCTCAACCCTCAATTCTCAACCCTCAACCATTAATACCTCAACTCTTAATCCATCCCTCCCTCTCTACCCTAGTAATCCCTCAACCCTATACCCTCAACCCAATACCCTAAACCATAAACCGTTAAACCCTCAACGTCCCTCTACCCTCAACGTCCTAATAATACCCTTCTACCTCATTTAATTTACTAATCCTTCAACCCTAATCCTCAATTCCTGTAAACCCTTAAACCCTCAAGTACCCTCAACCCTCAAGCACTTTTTAAACCCTAACCCTCAACTCCTATAAATTTCTGCAATTCTATACATTGGACCCTCAACCCTAACTCTTGAACCATATACCCTCAACCCTCTACCCTCAACCTTAAACTGGCCTCAACCCTCAACCCTTAAACCCTAAACCCTTACACCCTCTACCCTATACATTAAACCGCCCTTAACCCTCAATTCTCAACCCTCAACCATTAATCTGCACAAAGTACTGCAATAAAGGCGAAATTTTCTTTGTTTATGATTATCTAGAGGAATAAATATGTATATACAAAGGGAATGCTGGTGATAGTATGGATCTTTTCACACAAATTGTTGCATTGCATGTTAAATACAATGAAAAATCAAAGGCAGTAGATCTTTTGATGCAAGTGAAATGTAGGCAAGCAATTGAAGGCTAGTGAATATTGGGGAAGGATTTTTTGTTCTAACACCCTTAATCCCTGCTAGATGAAAACAATTAGGCATTAAATGAGGTGCTAAATTAGGCACTAAAACAAGTTGTAAAGTAGGTGCTAAAATAGGCGTTACATCAGGCGCTAATATGGGCACTAAAGTAGACATTAATCTGGTTGCTAATTCAGGCACTAATTTGGGCATTATCATAGGCGTCATTTTTTGGCGCTAATCTTGGCATTAATATGGGCGCCAAACTAGGCGTTATATCGGTGCTAATTATGGTGTTAATTTTGGCGCTAATTGGTGCCTGAATTAGCGCCTACTTGTTCTTGTTGATGCAAAAAATGCCAAAAATAGTGCAATCCTAAAAAATAGCACTAAATTTTCCCAAAAAATGGAGAAAAATACATTAAAACAGTGGGTGGAAGCAAAAAAAGGAGCAAAAAAGGGAGCTAATCACATGGATTTGTTGTAGTGCATGCTCTTTAAAGGGCTGCATACACCTTCGAAATGAAAAGTAATTGCATGCCATAGGATTTCTATGACTTATATGACTCCTAAGAACATTGTGGACGGCCTAGAGGAAACGAAAAATGTTATGTTTCTCTATCCTCCTCCCACTCTTATGCCAAAGGACCTTGAAATATTGTAAACCTCCCAGGGATGAAGTTCTAACTGAAAGAGTTTGTGTCCTAACTCAAGGTTGGAACAGAAGGGGGTCTGCTAGATAGTGCTACTGCTTGATGCTACTAATTTTGGAGAGGGTTTAAGTGATTATGTTCATGGGATTCTAAGGAGCCTAAATTTGAGGTTCTCGCTTAACGAATGCATTGAGGTTACTATGCAAATTGACAAACATAATGAGTGAAGATGGAGGAGATGGTAGTTGTTTCTAGAAGTTCATTTAAGAATAACAAGAATCTGGTAGTTCATGACTTTAATAGCAAAGCCAATCATGAGAAAATTAAATTTATAATCAATGATATGAAATCACAAGTGGGACACCTTCAGGCATGTGTTGATGTTGTTGCCTTCAGCCTGGGGATGACCCTGCCTGCTACAACTATACCTGTGGTTGACTCTGAGGACAATGACAATCCCTAACTCGGGTCGATCATTTAAATGTGGATTGAAGTTACTGCCATAGAGAAGGATGGTTTCTTTGTGTTTGTATGTGTATAACTATACTACTATGAAAGATGCTATTGTAAAACTGACTCCTATGATCTTCATCTTTGATAGCTGATTCTTTGCCATAGCAGTAGCAACTTAAAGAGAATGTATCCTAGCTACATAATGAATGTAAAGCCCTTATTTTCTATTTTTGAATCTCTGGTTTGAGTTTTATCATCACTTACAGTGGAATAATGTTGATTTGGACATATTTGATTCTTAAAAAAATTAAAAAGGGAAAAGTGCAAAAAACATATATCTTACGACATTAATTATATAGATTTGATATAAAGAT
Organism: Sequoia sempervirens; assembly: GCA_007258455.2. NCBI lineage: Eukaryota > Viridiplantae > Streptophyta > Pinopsida > Cupressales > Cupressaceae > Sequoia > Sequoia sempervirens. The sequence goes on along the minus strand of VDFB02391825.1, from coordinate 45,723 downwards.
AGATAAACTAGTTATTACATATATGTAAAACATACACACTAAGAACTTCACTTTGTTTTTTCTTATATCAAAGAAGTGAACATTTAAAATATACGTAGGTAGAAATGAAGGAATAAGGTATATTAATCATTTTGCATAAACTAAGTCGCCCCCACCCTTTTTGTCTTATCTTTTTCTTTTTAAAAAAAAAGAATAAATGTGAACTTAATCATTATCTCCCAATGCCAACAATGAAGGGAGCATGGAGGCTATTCAAAATATTTTAATTGACCGAACCCTAAATTGATGCCTTAACTGGAACCCTAAATTTCTTGCATCTATTTTTTTTCTTTCGAAGGTTTTGGATGCTTTTAATAGGAAAACCAGTAGTGTCCGAGAAGGGTTGGGAGTAAGGGTGATAGAGACCAAGGAGGATGGGCTTGATTTAGGACAGTGGAAAACCATGACAAGATCATGTGGGCTATTATTTTATTTTTATGTCGCTTATTTATTTATAAATAAATATTTGTTTCATTTTATTTGTTTACTTATTTTCAGTTTCATGCAAAGGCAGGTCAAAAGGAGGTTAGGGTACTAACATAGACATTGAAATAGTTAATCATAGAGTTTTGCATTTATGCTTATTTTGTTAAATATGCTCTCTCCCTTTTTTCTTTTTTACTTCTCTTTTCAGTGATTCTCATTATTTGAGGGTTTTCCCTGTTTGCGGAGGTAGCTAAGCTTACTGGGGTTTTATGGTAGATTATTTCATTTTATTTATTTCTCTGGTTTATTGCCTTAGGTTTCCAACAAGCTTAAGCCTAAATCCCTCATTCCCTTCTTTTATTTCACTTCACTTGAATAATACTTATGTTTTATTTTAACTGTTCTAAGGAAATGTTAAAATCAAGGCAAAGACAGGGTTTCATGCCCTTATTTCTCCAGGTTATAGGATCAGACCCAATGGTTTTACCTCCAATTTAATGTCTAATATTTCATAGAAGGCTATTTTATCTGTTAATTTATATTACATAGGTATATATATATGTATTCTATTGTTCAAAAAGAACGAACCAGAAGTAGTGATATATCTCATCGGGGACTTCATTGTGTAGATAAAATGGTGGTTGTTGTTTAAACCTTGTAACTATATATGAACAAGGAACGCCCCTCTTTACTTCTATATCAACCATGGGAAGAATACTAGCTAGCAATAAATTATTATTTTGATAAGTGTATCTCTGATTGTTATGTATTTTTTTTTTCAAATAGATTAAATATCGACATTTCTCTTTCATATTATTTTCTCATACTCTACAAATTTGTTTCAAATCTGAAATAAATTTAACATTCTACCACAACATGAAATTTTAGTTACAATATGTCTCTAGGTTTCTATTTTACTTAAATTTGAGATAATTGATACAAAATGTTACATTTTCATCTTATTTCCTTCCTTTGAACAAAACACATTATAAAAGAAAAATATTTATATTCTACTTCTCCATTTTGAAACAGGATAACTAGATTCATTTTAAGCAAATAGGCTATGCACAAACACAATGTCCTGTCCTACATTATATTGAGGATGTTCTCATTTTATTTGACAGGTCCATAACAACAAATAGATTAAATCACAGCTAGATAAATTACAACACATTTATGTTCAAAAATCTTTTTTTTTTCAACAAAAATATTTGATGTCTTCTAGAATCAATATAAACATAAAATTTATTTCAATGGAATGCATTTTGCATTTACAATGAGGCAACCTATGTGTATTCCAAGTATCATACACACTAAATCCTAAATAGAACAACATAGTTCTCTTTACAAGTACCACAATGCATCCCTTCTACATACTAACGCAACCCTCAAGGACAATTGTACATTGAGAACATTTCTTATATATATAACTCAACAAAAATAATTAGGTTCTACCTCTAAAATTGCAAGTTTCTCTAATAGTTCAAACTACACATGGAACATGAGATCCTTCCAAGGCCTTTATAAAGTGCATAGATTACACAATTTCCTCCATTGGATAAAGATACAAAAACTTACATAAAACTTTTCTTATTACAAACAATTCATAGAAATGGAATGAATAACATACGATGAACAATAATTTTCTCTCCACCCTACCGTAATGGCATCATAGAGCCTCGTGGGCTCTAGCCATACCCCCGAGCAAGGAATTATTTTAGCCCAACAATGATCAATGGAGTATTTTCTCATTTTTACAAAGGAACAAAACTAACATAGCACAATCTACATGCATCTAGGTTTTCTACTTTCTGTTTTAAAACATGATCCATACAATAGGTCGCCTCCTTACAACCAAGAAACAAGGCAAATGGAAATGGAAGAACTTATCTTTTCTTTTAGATGAAGGGACTGAAATCTTGTATCCATTTTTCCTCTCCAAACCAAGCTATCTTCATCACTATCTTCCAAAGAGATAGACTCCTCTCCTTTTCTCATTCTTTTTACCATCTTCACTCAAGTTCTCCAAGAGGAGAAGTGGGTAACACCCCACTCTTCCTTCCTCTCCAAGATATATAGGAGTTTCAACTTGCAATTTTTGGGTGGGGAGATGTGAAGTGTACCTACCTCCATTAATGAGAGTCTTTTCTTTATTAAAGAGGAAACATGCACTTGGACAACACCTCCATCTTTTCATCTCATCCTCTCTTCAAAACTCATCACTCTCCATTATGAGGACTTTTCAAGGGTCAAATCATGTCCTTGGGGCACTATTATAAGCCCACTTGACCCCTACCACTATGGTATGGACTCTAGGGGGTTTCTTTTTGCATCCCAACCAAGGAAATTGACCAACAACCCTTTTTAAAGGCCAATTTAAGGACCCATCCAAAATTCAAACTTGGATAAGGTTTCCTAACCCCTAACCCCACTTACACCCACATAAAACATAATTAAATAACCTCACAACCCCAAAAATAAATTATCCCTTTAATATCAACCCTCACCACCTTAACATATTAACTTTATTTCTTTCTAAGCTCTAAAAGGGGGAATCAAGTTCATAACCACAAGAGGATGTCTTTTCAATTTACCCATTGGTCTTCCCTTCTTGTACTGGCATTTTTTCTTTCGTGCACATTACCAATGAAATCGTAAGAACAATCATATATGACATAAATTTGATAACTAGAATAAAATTTAATTGCACATCAATTTCCATTTACAATTTCAATTCATATTCACAATTTACAAGTCCATAACACCTTCACGACAATGATAATGAAACAAATGTGAAGATAAAATTCAAGAATATTGTCACACAATCACATTATATGTTGCCCGTAGTACAACTTATCATCTATTTATGGAAACATATAACAAATTAGATTTAGTATTAATCACATGCAAAGTGAGATCTTATAGTCATTAAAAATATTAAATATAAATATGTTATTAAATATAGTAAATATAAATAACAATCATTAGAAAATATTAAATATAAGTAATACTACAGGCGGGGGGCCTAGCTCAATTGGCTAAAAGCATCCTATTGCAAGAAAGAGGTCACAAGGTCTAGTCTCCCCCCAAACCTGTGGTACTGGAGGGTGTGTCGCACCAGTGCCACTGGTTACGTGAAAAAAGTTTACCAGGCGCACTGCAATTTATAGGGGGACAAATACCCGACCGATTCCTACAATCTATATATATATACTTACTGCACATTATTCACAGGATTTCTTAATTAGCCAATAGGCTATATATGGTGTGAGGTTTCAACCTGAAACCTATCTCACGCCATGTACTACTAGAGGTTTTGAATAAACAACTCCCAATTTGTAGGCAACTATCGACATATCTTAATGCATTAAATGCTATTGAATTTGGTGGATGAGAGTCACATCGATTTTACTGAGGTGAACAATCGATGATGCAACTGTTTGAAGGGAGTTAAGTAGGTCAAATATCTTATCTCCAATGGTGTTAAAACGTCCCTTCAGTAGTAACTATCTCAGCGCTCAGTATACCATGGCCATTGCCTACAAAAAGAACGAATCAATTAATATAAACAAAATATATTTCAGCATAGATTACTAAGCAAGCAGAGCAACTGAAAGCAAACTGAGGACACTGCAGTAGAGATTTGTATCCAACAAAAAGCATAAGAATAATCCACGGTACTTTCTGCCATTGTTCCTCAGCAAAATTTATACTCTTTAGTTAATTTTTCATTGATATTCACATGTATTTTAGGCAATCACAATTATTTTAGCATAAAACTACTTTTATTCCAATATGTTCTACCTTCTTACATTCTTTCGTGGCGCTCTCTGCTTACTTTGCAGCCTGTATAACCATTTTAAGACTGACTCTAATCTGTTATTTTGATTGTTGCACCATTTCTTGCTCAACGAACTAACTGCTTTTTGATTTTTCTTCACTTTATTCCTTTGTGAGCGAACTTTTCACTGGTTTTTTGTTGCTTTCCCCACCTCTATTGGTTTATTGACCTTTCACTTCTCTAATTTGGTGAGCTACAACCTGAAAATAAGGTTTCAAGGAGGGTTTTTTAGTATGTTTATTAAAATGAAAATTACGGCCAAGATCCTAATAATGAGCACATTTAGGTTTTAACATTAGGGCATCCTTTATCCTACATAGTTAAGTATGGTGAAAAATAGTTTGGAGTGGAAACCAATAGCGGCGAGGAAAGCAATAAAAAACCGACGAAAAGCAGCTGAGAAAATGGCAAGAAATGATGAATGATTGAGATTCATTTAATTGTCTTGCATTGATATAGACTCAAGATAGCCATCAATATGCTTTTACAGGTCGCCTCGTTCATAGGTGATACGTATGCAACAAGGCATTGAATTCTTCAGCTTCATCTCTATTTCCCTTCCTCAACTTGTGTGCAACCCTCCAACTATGTATACTACGCAATCTTGAGTCATATGTAGCTTTCATTCTCCGCCACGCATGGAGGACATTTATCAAAGGTTGCAAAATTTAGCTTTACGCCTACCAATAACATTGCCTTAAATTTTCTAAAGCCTATTCATCAAATCCATTTTCTGTGTTTTTGTACATATCCTGCAATCATTGCATTTCATGCTACCACATTTCTTTGAGGCATTGCGTGGACAATTGGCTGCCCATTTATGCTTGCATATTTCTCATGCATGTTTACCATTCCATTTGCAACTACTACTATTGACAAAAAAATCTACTTATATCCCTTTTTTTTTTATGGATATATACACCCTGTTCCAAACTATTTTGTATCTTGATTCAATTCTTGGACATGGGCTTCCAAGCCTGCTTGACATTTGTAGAGTATTCTTTGACTTCTAATTACTACTATTCAGTACCCTCGGTGTTTTTCAATTGGAATAGGAATATTACCTTCTAAATAATAAGGGGAACAAGATCTTGTCTTTCAAACTTCATTCTTCCCTACAAACAGAAGCCTCTATCACATACTAGTTAAGAGTTAAATAGACAACTATGCAATTTTAAAATTTTATAAATAGCGAAGATTGATTATAAGAAATTTAAGTATTGTAAGAGACAATATTTTAAATTTATAGAGCATATTATTTAAGATTTTTATTTTTATTGATATTGTCACCTAAAGGGTCATGTATCATTAATAGAGTTGAAGACTAGAGTCCTCCCTTATACTTAATCTTTAGCCTACCTTATTCAATTTATCACAGGTGTCTAGATTTGACTGTTTAATGATAAAATTCATGCTTTTAACATTGTTGCAATGGCCCATTCCTAGATATATAGTTTTATTATAATATAAATTAATCACAACTTCCCCATATATACACATTATTTGCTTAATTTTTCTTTTTTAATCAGTGGACCGTGTATATAGTGTAAGAATTGAGCTTGAAACAAATCTCATGCCTCTAAAGTATTCTACATATATATGTAAAATTTGAAGGCTATGCAAATCTTAGTTTTTTTTACATTTAATAAAAAATTTAATGCTCAAATTTATAACTGTTTAAGTTATATTTTCATTTAATCTATACCATTTATATGATACAAAATGTTAAAGCTTCTACCATATTTGCATTGGAGTATAGTTTATATTTGCAGGTTAAAGGTATTCATTTGTAAAAGGCAACCACAGATACTTATACATCACTACACATATAGTATATTGTTTACCATTTTAGAATTTTAATTTCATTCAGGAATGGACAATTCAGATCAACCCAATGAGATTATTGACATCTTGAGTAGTTCCAGTTCCCCTATTATGTCGACCAGCTCAATACCATTGATCATTTGGAATGGTGCTTCTACAAGCCACATACAAGATTTTTCAAATGACATTACAGTTAGCTTCCTTGACTTGCTACAACAAGCAAAGGCCACTGTTCGAAATGTGCAGAGTGTGAAGGATTGTGACATTCAATCAATGGAAATAACACTACATGAATTCCACTCAACTTGTGAGAAGTTGGGTTCCTTCTGCACTTTCCTTCATGAAATGAAAGCAGATGAGTTCTACACACAAGATGGTTATGTCTACATAAAAGAAGTGTTTCAGAATTACTTGAATTATGTCTAATACACTTTCTCTCTATAAATGTGTATATAGTATGTGATTTAACCATGTAACTATGACTTTTACCAATTTATGCATAGTTGGCTATTTTGTAAATCCCTACAAGAAATGTATGGTCAAATATACTATGAACAAGGAACTTTTCCTCATGTCTAAAATACATTACATCACCTTCTAAAATACCATGTAATGTGCTTTTGCTTCATAAATATATACATATACTATGTGCTATTGTTATAATATTGGAGCTTTGTTCTTACCTTTTGCTTTTTCTCTTGATCTCTTTACTTGACCCATATGTTACATTTCCAATAAAAAATGTCACTTTCGATTACATATAATTAAGAATAGTAGTTTATCTCTAATGTACCACAATCCTTTTCTCATTTCACTTCAATTAATTATAATCTAACCATTTTGTTCACATCATATAATTTATAGCTATTGTTTAAAATATAGCAACAATCAATGCTAAATGTCTCCTTTAATTATTGAATCTTTGTTGTACCTATACTCCTTACAATTTGTTAGCTTAGTAGAACAATAATATCTTAATCTCTTCCTCAAACCCAAACCCTTTTCACAAAAAGTATTAGTTTAAACAAAGTTCCATGTTTTAAAATATACCACATTAAAGTATATTAAATTAGCATACAAAATAAACGCATACAACATACAACACATCTTCCCATAATGAAGGTCCGCAAAAAAATAAATCACGACGATATATTTTCCTCATAGCTACAAAGATGGTTTACAAAGTGTCTCAACCTTTATGATGGGTTCATAATTCATTTAGACTCTATGCAACTATTTTTTTGTGCTGTTATAACTATTTGCTTCCTCAACCAAGACACAATCCACATATAATTTACGCTCTCCAATATAAGCTCAACTTGTATGGTTCATTTACCTAATACAATTAGCATAGATTATTGTTAGGTTTCCTAATTTCATTGCACCCCAAATGATTAACACATTTGTAGACCAAGAAGTTTTCTTTAATTTTAATGTATGTTCCTTCGAATTTTATCCCTTGCTAATAATGCACTAGTGTTATATTCCTTTATTCCAAACCACTTTTCCTCTTGTGCCTATAACATTGAATGCATTTTTCGAACATCTATAGTGCTTGCAATTTACTTAGACTACTTCATAGAGTCAACTAAATATTTTACTCACTACCTTTTCTCTTTTTTGTTCTTACAAATGCAACAAGTTAACTTCCAATGGCCACTATTGGGTGATCTCACAATACTAGTTTACAATTTTTGGCCAAACTGGACACTAAAGTGATTTTTTCTAACTAAATCTTCACTTTCGGGCACATATAATAGCTAAACCGTGAGGAATTTGAAGATGATGCAAACTAGTGATTTGTGACATTTTGTCTGTAGATTCTAAATATTTTTTTTTTCAAAATTTTTGGAATCAAATTGCACTTCTTTTTCCATCTCCTTTGAAAACTAGTTTTTTTCAGTAAACACCATTTTTAAAGAGTGATGCTCACCATATACAACATAATTTTTTTTTCCATGAAGGATAAAATTTATTTTTTCAAATTTAGATTTGTAACTACTTATATCTAGCACTTTCATTTGGTTTCATAGTGTTTTATTGAATATTTTTTCCTTAATCAAGTTTCAAGTCAAACCAATTACAATTATATAGGTGGATCAGTATACAACATAAAAAATTTGTATGTATCGAATTCAATTTTTTTACTAGATCAAGGACATCAATATCTAGTGCACTTATATTTTTCAATTTTTTTTTGATAATCTGCTATTTTTCCACATGTGCAAAACAAAGAGCTTGATTTTTCGGTGAAAAACCTACATTCACAAGAAATTAAAAAAATATAATAATCAAATTAAATTTATTTAAAGTTATACTTTTTGGGAAGCTTATAATAAGGAATACATACAAAAAAAAAAATTAAATGAATTCATTTGATCCCCCAAAAGATAAATCAAAAGTGGTTTTTTATCAGTATTTTGATGGGTGTAAAGGAGACTCCATTATAGGTATGGTTTAAAACTAGCAGGGTTATATCCAAGGGGGTTTGATCTAAAGTGGTTTGATCAAACCCTCTTCAATTATAATCCTTTAAATGGAACTTTTCAAGGCTTAAATTATTATATTTTCTAAAAATGTGTGATTTCAGCAAAAAACAAGATCTTTGAGAAAGTGTAAACTAGTATTGTGGGATCACCCTATTTTGATATACAAACCTATTCATAATCACATTTACAAGTATTCTTCCAAATTTACTTTTACACTATGTAAATTTTCTAAACACTTTTATTTCAACTAGTGCTTGCATGGTATCAGTCATCTAGACTGTGTCTTTTTTATTTATTATCAAATTAGTTAGCTACATTTTGTTGTCTATACAACATCTTCATTTTATACTTCACAAAGTATGATTTTATACGTCAATTGTAGTAAGAAATAGTTTCCACTTGCAATTTACTTTTTGCAAGGACTAGTTCATTCTCTCATGACAATGTATTCTTTGATTGAGAATGCAACTAGGTTGATCAATGATGGAAAACAAGACTTGCAACCCCATCACAAGCATTAGATATTTCAATGTTTGGAAATGGCCCCAAACCAACCAATCACTACATAGTACAACTCTCTAATGGGGTACATAAGCAGAAGGAAACACTTCCAAAACAGTACAACCACTACATAGATTCTGAAGAACTTCAAAAGGGATCTATACTTAAACTCATTAACTATAGTTTCCATGTTATTTGCAATTCAAGGTGAGCCACCATATTTCAATGGTTTTCTACAAAATGCCAAATGACAACTTACAAATTAGAATTCTTGAACACATTATGTCACATTTCATCTTATTCATAATACTTATTCATTATATGTACTTATAGGTGGATTGTCATATCCGAATTAGAAATCACATGTTTGCAGCACGATATCATTGTTCAGCCCACCTACCTGTTTGAACGATAATCCCAGCAATTGCATGCCACATCCACAAGCCTGGATGACAATGTTATAGTAGCACAACCACCTCTCCTGACAATGTATTCTTTGACTGAGAATGCAATCAATATGATCAATGATGGAAACCTATACTTACAACCCCATCTACAAGCATTAGACATTTCACTATTTGGCCATGGCCCTGAACTGGCTGATCGGTATAGAGTGGAGCTCTTAGATGGGGTACATAAGAAAAAGGCTACACTTCCAAACAAGTACAACCAGTACATAGCTTCTAAAGAACTCCAGAATGAATCTATACTTAAACTCATAGGATCTAGTTGCCTTGTTCTTTGCAATTCAAGGTGAGCCACCATAGTTCCATGCTCTTCTACAAAATTCCAAATAACAACATGTAGCTTAGCATTTTTAACCCACTATGTCACATTTGTTCCTACTCAAAATACTTACTCATTGTACCTTTATAGGTGGATTTTCATCTCCAAATTAGAAATCACATGTTTGCAATAGGATATCATTGGTCAACCTACCTACCTGTTTGAAGAACAAGCCCAACAAGTAAATGCTACAAGCTCAAGTGCTCCATCTACAAGCATGAATGACAACGTGAGGGTAACAAAGCCACCTCCTCGCAGGGCACTTTTTGGATTATGCTCGTCCCTACAAAAGAAAGACCTTCCCTCCAATATTACTCCTATTAGAAATTTGAATCCATTTCAGACAAGATGGTTTATAAAGGGTCGTGTTACCATGAAAAAAAAATGCACTGTTTCAACACACAAAAGGGACAAGGGCAGGTCTTTTCATTTAATCTTATTGATTGTGAGTGCACTGAAATACGTGTAACTTGCTTTAATGAAGTTGCAAGCCTTCATTACATGAATGTTCATGTTGGAGAAGTATATACAATATCTGGTGGAACTATTAAGTTAGCTAATAGGTTGTACAACAAACTAAATAGCCAGTTCAAAATTTGTTCAGTGGAAGATCCCAAAATTTCTATCTCTGAAGATGACCTTGCAATTCCCAAACATCAGTTCTCTTTCACGCCCTTCAAGGACATTTTAGAATTGAACAATAATATCCTTGTTGATGTTATTGGAATTGTCATATGTGTGGACCCGAGCTCAACCATAAGGAGGAGGGATGGGACTGAAGCTCTTTGAAGGAGCATCAAGTTGATAGATATCTCTTCATCTACCATTAATACTACTTTATGGGGTCCAACTACTGAAAAGGAAGGCAAACAACTCCAAGAGATGTATCACTTAAACCATGTTGTTGTACTTGCAATAAAAAATGGTTGTCACTGAGTATAATGGAAAGGTCATAAGCACTTTGGCAAGAATCCACCTATTTATAAACCCAAAAATAGAGGCAGAAGAGCTCAAATCATGGTTTGAACAAAATGGGATTGATGTTACTTCATCAAATACACAACCATTGGATGCACCTCTCATGCTTACAAGAAAAACAATTGCCAATATTGAAGAGAAAACTACCAATGTGAAACAAATTGTCCAATGCATTCTAAAAGAAACAATGCAATTCATAAAAACAAATTCATTTTTCTATCCACCTTGTCCCCTTGAGTTAGATGGAAAACAATGTAAAAAAAAAAAATCCAAAATGATGATCAAACATGGTACTATTCAAAGTGCCAAGCTACAACTGCTACATGTACCTATAGATACATACTATAGCTAAAGCTAGCAAATCATACAAGAATATTATGGGTTGTTTCTTTTGAAGAATCATCCACCAAACTTCTCGGAATGTCTACAAATGATTTATACATGCTGCAATTCATTCCTGGAAAAGAAACTAAAGCTAACACCATAATCAAGGGAGTGTTATTCAAGCAATTTACATTCACAATCACAAATTCATATGATTCAAGTGGTGTTCAAGGATGGGTAAAATCAACAATCACAAAGGTTGATGAGACAGATTTTTTTGTAGAAAATTTTCTCATGTTGGGTGGAATCACTGATATGTGTCATATTGCTAGTGTTTAAATTTTTAGGCAAGATTGTCTTACGAAGACCTTTTTGTAATGTATATACAATTTTGTAACATCTTATATAGTATACTTTTGATTGCATACATGGAACTTCAAACTCACATGTGTATTGAATATATTGTTATTATGAAAATAATGTGATTGATCGCTTCCATCAAATTACTTATGTATATAGCATACTAATCGTATCTCAAATAATTATCAAAATTAGAATGATCGAAGAACTCATTCAATACAATGGACAGTTTTTCCCCACAAAAGTTTACCTTCTTTAATTCTGTATGTATTTATAATTGTACATTTGATGATGGTAGTTCTTATTTCCTTTACAGATAGCAACCTTTAACCCTAAAAGAATACAATCTTGTAAAAGAAGTTATGACTACTATATTCAACATAAAGAAGAAATAAGTGTTTGTCGTCATATGCAACGCATAGGAAAATAGACAATACAATCCAGTGCACCAACCTCCATTCAGTCAAACCAACACAACATTGAACCATATGAATCTACAACATCCCAAACTAAACACCCTTTTGACCAAGGTTTGTCAATGTGTTCACACCAAACAATGCATAATCTTCAAAATCGGTCCACAATCTTACCACATACCGACAAAAACTTTATAAAGGCTTCTAAATGATTTCGTTCGAGATTAGATAAACTATAAAACTTTCCAACTTGCATAGTTTTCCATGAATGCTACCCAGAAATGCACACCAACTCAACACAAAGTGGTCTAATTTGTTTTAGATGCTTTCGTGAGAAAGGTAGACATTGTTTCTCATCGTCTAATTTTATGGACCCAGGATTACAACCGTATGAGTTACAAACACTAACACAAGTCAAAGAAATGCTTATAGCATGAGTCAATCCGATAATACAAGTAACTCATGGTCATGGAGGCCAATACAAATATAGTGGGCACACAATTTGTTTCCTGCAAGATATCAAAACCATAGCAAAATACTTGCCACATAAAATTACAAACTTGGATGTGTTGCTAGTTCAAAGAACCAATACAAAAGGTGACCATTATGATTGCTACATAAGTAGGCATCATGTGTGGGCTGCATTAAAATATAAAATCACATATGACCCGTACTATAAAGACGTTGAGGTGGATTTTGTATCTCTTTAAGAGTTCCTTGATACAAATACAAACATTTCCAATATGCTTCATAACATTATTGTCGACAATGAAAATATGGTTGTACCAAACAATGTATGACATTTTACGTGGACCCACCAGACAACGAATTCACTTGCTCCTCATCATTTATGGCTAGGTTACCAAATAAACGCCATGAACTAGAAATCATAAAATAAACATTGCAAGTCAGAGATCAAGATGATACCATTATTGATTGGCCAACACTTGAGTCCTCACCAATTAATGAATATAATACCAAGGGCCTTTTAGACATGGCTTTTCCTTCACTCTTTCCAAACGGTAGTGCACTACATTTACAACCTCACTATAAACAAGTTGAAATGCATGAATATGTGTTACACCTAATGAGGTTTCATGATAATAGATTTGGAATCCATCCAAAGTTTAGATATTTTGTCTTGAACCTATTGATGTGCCACCAAAGCCAAGGTGTTTCCTCTGATTTTGTCAAGAAAAATGTTGAGGACTGCATACCAACCACCATTGGCAGTCTTTGTCTCCATATACAATAGTTTTCTGACACTAAAATATCCGAACAGTTGATGCATTATGGATCTTCCTTTAGAGGTGCATGAGCATATTGGAATAAGTGTCATGGTGAATTGTCAAACATGATCAACCAAATAGGATCCCCCACACTATTCTTCACATTAAGTGTTGCAGATACTAAATGGCCTAATTTACACCAACTATTTTCAAAGGGAGCAATCCCAAGAATAGGAAACAATAAGGATCACGTAGATAACATTGTTACTAACCCACATACCACATCCTTATAATTGCATCAACGATTCACAGTATTTCGTGAAGAAGTCTTAGAGAAGATTTTCTTTGCAACAAACTTTTGGTATAGATATGAGTGGAAAAATCGAGGGTTTGCACATGTACATGGATTCCTTTGGCTTTAAGGTGCACCGAACATGGAAAAACTTGACTGGAGAAATCATGCAAATGTAGACATAGAAAAATCGTTCTTTGACAAATATGTTAGTGCCTAGAATCCTCGTAATCTAGGAGACAAGAACAACACATGCCATCGGTCTTTGCAAGACAATCCATGCTTACTAACAACACCTGAAATCTTCGCTACAAATACACTTATTGACTACGAAGAGTTACTCAACCATGTCTAGAGACACACCAAATGTTTAGAATCAAACTGCCTTCGTAAGAAAGGCAATAATATGCAGTGCCAATACAAGGCGCCCTAGCCTGAATGTGCTACCTCTTCATTGTATAGTGATGAAAATGGGGAAGAAACCTTTTCCCCTGCATGTAATTATGATAGGTTGAATATACATAGTCCAAAAATGCTTTCCATATGGAGATCCAATATGGATTGTTAGCTTGTGCTTTCAAAAACACTTGTTTTAAAGTACATTGTAAAATATTCCACAAAGGCAGAAATAAAATCTGAAAGATGTATTGATATGTTGACACACATATGTAGAAATCAAGCACTAGAAGACAAAGCTCTCGCAGCATATATAAAATTCATGTCTGAGCTTATTGTTGACCATGATATAGGTGTACAAGAAACATGCCATATGTTGCAAAAGTTTCCCCTTGTTTGCAATCATGAATTTATGGCACTTAATGTTGGGCGAAAAGTTTTCAATTGAATTAGGACAAACCCAAACGAAAATATGTTACAGCTGAGTTATCTACAATTGTACACACAACGTCCTCCTCAAATGGAGACAATAACATTACTTGAATTTGCATGATCATTCTCATTTTCATCAAGTCGCAAAGGCTACAAGTGGAAAGAAAGGAAACAAAAGGAAATTATCAGTTTCTTCCCCCAATTTAGTGTTATTCCAGAGGATTCAGAACATTTTGAGACATTTTTTTGGAGCGAACTACTTCTTTACAAGCAATTTCATAACATTATCGCAGAAATCGGTATCGAGAAAGAGACAATTGTTGCAAATTGGAAGGAAATGAATATACTTAAATATTATGTGTGGCATATTGACTATGTAACTGATGAAGAGGTCAATCAAGAAGAGGCAAAGGAAATAGAGAATGAAATCAATATAGGAAATATAATACAATTGAATGAATGGTATTTCTTATCACAACTGGGGTACTAGTGGAAATCTTAACTCCCTTGATATGCTTGAAATACGTGACTTTGACAATTGCAACAAGTGGAATGAGCGTACAGTACCTCAAACTTTACATGAAATTGTAGAGCATTTCGTAAGCACAAACAAGGTGTACCAACATGATGGCCAAATACCATTTGAGTTTAACAACCTCCCATATCCACTCTCTCCAAAACAACAACTCACTCTTACAATTGGTTTGGACCATTGCAATGCTGGTGCATTCGATAAACCCTTGCACATGATCATACAAGGCACATTAGGAACAAGGAAATCGTATCGTATTCATTGCATTAAACACTCCCTTTCCAGTTTAGTATCACAACAATATAGCCCACTCCTTGTTGCTCCTACAGGAATTGCAACATTCAACATACATGCCTTGACTATACATTCAACCTTGAAGATTCCAGTCAAGGAAATGCAACCATTGAAGGGGAAATCACTTGCAATGTTTCAACAAAACATGAGACACATAAAAGACCTCCTAATTAATGAGATGAGATTTATAGGCCCAAAATTACTCTTGAAAATTGATACTAGGCTATGTGAGGCTTTCCCCCACCAACAACACTTGTGCTTCGGTGGCACATCTATCATTCTTGTAGGAAACTTTGCACAACTACCCCATGTTATGGACAAACCTATCTATGCCTCCCACACAAATGTGAAATACCTATGGGAACAATTCACTATAATTGTCACACTAGAAAAAATATTCTGACAACATGGGGACACTCAAGCTCAAATTAACTTCTGAAGAACTCTACAAAACATTCGTAATGCAGAACCAAATGAAGAAGATTGGGAGCTACTAATGAATCGCACAAATGGAATGCTATCAAACAATGAAAAAAAATATTTTGACCAAGCAATGCACCTATTTCCAACCAATGACTTAGTTGGAACACACAACAAAAAAATGCTACAAATGTTAAATCTTCCAATTGCACTTAGTATTGCATTAAAAACACACACAAAATCAAACATCGATAATGGTGTTGACCAAATTCCCCATGAACTATTGCTATGTAGGGGCCAACACATCATGCTAACTACAAACCTATGGATTCCGGAAAGCCTTGTCAATGGTTCACTTGGAGAGGTCTTAGATATTGTCTACACAGAAAGCTCTAAACCACCAGATTTACCATTATATGTAGTAGTAAAATTTGATACTTACAATGGCCCACCTTGGAACATACATGCTCCAACAACTATACCAATAGCACCTATATCTCTAGGTTCTCACAGACAGTTACCACTATGCATGGCATGGGCAATTACAATACATAAATCCCAAGGATTAACAATTGAAAGAGCAACAATCAATATAGGTAAAAAAGAAAGACAGGGCTTGACTTTTATAGCTATATCTAGAGTTAAATCGATACACAGACTTAGGATAGATCCACCATTCTCCTTCAATCAGTACTCAAGAATGAAGAATAATCCATACACAATTATCAGGAAAAAAGAAGAGTTTCGATTACATCTTCTCTCATTATGATGGGTACAGGTACACATACATAAACACACCCCTCTCTTAATAAACTATATTTGTTTAATTTTATCCTTACCATATTCATATAATACATATTATTGTTTCTATATTTACACCACATTTGAACTCACATGTAGTGGGATGTTCCACATTTGTATACTCCTGCAACGGTTGCTTCGATCTAGCTACTGATATTTTTTTCCCACCTAGAACAAAAAATTTCACTTTTTTTTCAAGTTTTATAGTTTGCATACAGGCATCTTTGCATTAATGAATTGGGTTGCCTAACTTGTTCTTTGATTGTGTAGGATAGTATAACAAAACAAACACAACAATTATATGTCGGATCATCCAGTGCCAACAAATGGAATCACCAAGTAAAAAAATTAACACAATTGAAATAGCAGTAGAAATTTCATTCATTTTTCAATATCCAAGTATGTAATACAAACACACTGTAAATTTTCCATAGCACAATTAAATTTGTTGCAAATATTGCTTTATTTAGTATTAGATTGTATATAAATTGATTCAAGTGTTTTAATTTTCTCCAGAGGTAGCTTCTTATGAGTATATACAACATTGTGATCTCCATAGTAAAAATGGCAAGGAAAGAGATCGTGTTTTTCAGCAACTAACTTTCTTCTTCAATGATTGTCCTTCAACTAGGCCTCTTTGCATAGAATGTGTTTCTGCAACTCATTCATCACACTCTACTTTACAAGTCAGCAAGATGTCTAGACGTGATTCACTCAAAAAAGATGACATTGAACCTCATATAGCTCATGCTCACAGATTCTTTCCTTACATCTGGAACAAAGACTAATTGCATTTGAATGCTTAGTGATTACAACACTTAATAAAAACTCATAATTAAATGTACATTATTGAAATTATGCTTAAAATCATGGTGATAAAACCAGAATGAGAGAGAAGAGAGAAAGTGCAAACAAAGGTTTGATAACGGAGTTCACCAAAAATAATGGCTACGTCTCTAGGCCCCTCTCCAAAGAGTAGACCGATCCAATTATTCCTCCAGAAACTCGGTTACAATCTTCGGCATAGCCTCCCCTTGGATTACAAAGAAATTTGAAAATGCACTTCCAAAGTGTGTGGGAACAAGCTTCTCCAAAAGCACAAAGTTACAATAAGATTTCTCCAAGAAACAAAAATCCTAACTCTCCACTTACAAAAATCACCTCCAAAATTCCTTACAAAAATAATTAGCTAAAACACACTCCCAAACTCTCACCCATTTACCCCTTTTTATACACCAATTTTTCCCAATTTGATGCAAAACAACTTGATTTACAATCTCCCCAAATTTACATGTAAATCCAAAAGAAATCCCCCCATTACATAATAAAATCTCTTCAAGATAAATAACAAAGGGCCCTTATAATTTAAGGCTTACAAAGGAAAATAATAATCCCTATAATTTTGTTTTGATAACTCTTACGGGATTACGTATATTTTTTTAAGGAGATCTTTTAAATTTTATCCCCTTGAAAATAATCACATTGCTATCTTATAGGAGTTTATTCCTTTTGAATAGGGGTAATAATAATTAAAAAAAAGGGTTTAAAATCCCTTAAAATAGGGATTCCTTGAAAATAGGCTTTTAAATATAACATAGAAAGTTTTTAAAACAAAAATCATGGCTTTAATATGGGGTGGATTTAATATGGGCTTTAAGATAGGTGGAGATCCTTTAATATAGGAGGGCCTACGTTTTTTTAAAAGAATGTGGCATTTTTTTATTTATTTTTTATTATTATATTTTTTTTTTATAAAAATAATATGCCACCTTTTGTCAATAATGGCCTGCCACGTGGAGGGGTGAGATGATGCCATATCAAAATTTCATTCGTCGGTCAAAGACTTCGAAGTGATGTGTCCGCTGACTGGACTAATGATGTGGCGTTGACTGGACTGCCACGTGTCCACACATGATTGGTCGACTTTGATTGCTCGTAACTTGGGCAAACGAACTCCAATTTTGATGAAACAAACGTCGTCGGAAAGCTTGCGACGAGCTCTTTGCATTGACACCAGTCTTGACCACTTTTGACAACTTTGATTTTTGACCTTTTTTCTGACCTAGGTCTTTAAGTTGACTGAAGGTTTGACCGAGTGTATCTCGAGCACCGTAGCTCCGACTGACTCCGTTCGAGTTGTGTTGGAGTCAGAATTCCAAATACTTTTTGATGAAGATGTTTTTGGAGAAAAATGAGGAACTTCAAAATTTGACAAAAATCCTCTAGATCAGGCCTCCCCACTGGAGAGCTTTTGGACTTCCAAAAGTGGCATTTACTCATACATCAAGTGAGGACTTTGCCTCCCCACTTGTCCTGTATCATTTGTACATATGTAAGCTTGTCTTACAATCACAATGAAGACTCCAACAACATTGTTGAACACAAACATCATTCTATCACTTCCATAAGCATCTACATCAACTGTCGTAGCCACTAACCAACAAACATTGACTAGCATCAAGCTGAACAATAATGCAAATATGAAAGAGAATAAATCAACAACATATCAATCTTTTACAACAGAAACATTTTTACCCAAGGGACCATCAATGTTTTCATTCACCATTCCCTCATGTTGTATTGTTGGTGCATCCTGCAACCTCTAACCCTGATTAGCTACTTCAAGTTCATGTCTAGAACCACCTAAACTGACAGACATAAGATTCAAATCTTTACTTGCATTAATTACCCTCTTTAATTTCCCTGTGTTTGCAAAAGAACGATCAATCTTAATCCTATGAGAATGCACAATATATTGAATGCCTTCTTTAAACAAATGATAATGATTATTTTCCCTGTAGAAAATAGCTTTTCAATCATATAAATAAGGGCTACCCAACACTATCCCACAGATATCCAGTGGAACCACATCAAACTATACTTCATCCACAAACTTACTAGTGATTGTGAATCTCAAAGTGCATTGTCTTGTTACTTGCATTTTATCATTCTCGCAAATCTAGCCTAGTGGATAAGGTTTCTTATGTAGTGTAGTTTTCAATCCCAAGTTTCTTACAACATCTTTAGAAATTAAGTTAACTTGAGAACCGATATCTATGAGTGCATCAAGTTTCACATTCTTAGCAATAACCCTTATGTGAAAAAGTTCATTCCTTTTCTTATCGTCAGAGACTTCATTAACTTTAGGTGTAGAAGCACAACTATCAAAGGAAACACTGGCAATAGGAGCTTTACCTTTCAAACCCATAGTTGTTATCTTAGTTTCATCATCAGAATCGGAACCAAGATCCATAACAACATTTGTGGCTTTCTCCTTACCTTTTTGTTTCTGATTTTGTTTCTGAGCCCACTTAGGCTTCAATTCTGGATGCAACTTCCAACAATCATCTTCATCATGACCCTTCCTATCACAATGAGAGCAAGAAAGCTTGTCATCCTTCATGACTGTAGTTGTCTTCTTTGCTTTCACTATCTCTGCAACCTTAGATGATTTCTTTACAGAGTTATCATTATCAAAATTGTCAATAAAAGAACCCTTTCCTCTTAACTCTAAAAGAATCCTTTGAATAGTGAAAATGGAAACAACAAATTGCTATAGAAACGGGAATAGTAAATTGCTATAGCAATGGAGATTTAAAAAACTCAGGTTAAGAAAACTCTACGAAAATTGAAAAGGAGGGTTAAGGGTTCCCACATGGACCCGGCCACCTAAACAGACAACTGCTTTGTGTGTGTTAGTTAAGCCCAATCGACGATGACGCATTGGGTATCAGGAGGAGAAGGAATACCTAGTTATGAAGGAAAGAGGGGATCACAAACCATTTTACGATTTATTTTGGAGATTTGGAGCGGGCAAGTAATTACACTGGGGCAACTTACAGCTAAAGAGTTTGATGCATGTGACAATTGTTGCTTAGTGAAAACTTTGTGTGTTATTTGTCTTGACATAATACATGAGAAGTATTTGTGCTTCCAGTACAATCTATCCCTCCATTGTAAGGATTGAAAGAGACTGAGTGATTCCAACGTCGTTGGGGAAATGGCGTCGAGGTTCAAAACTCATAGTAGGTGTCCCAAAAACAAATTCCTTCTTCTATTTATTAGTTTGTTAGTTTTCATTTGCATTGTAGTAGCAATATTATTGAGATTTCTTGTGATCTTTTTCAAAAAAAGGGCACTTCAACATCAGTCTAGTCAAGATCATGATAAAGCAAGCTAGATTTATTTTACTTTATTTATGGGGGACTTTTGATTTTTGGATGAGTCTAGCGCATTCACTGGCCAAACTAAACAAAATAATAAAATAATTAATATTCTCAAGGTATCAAAATAATCCGGTGGATATTTTTAGTGGAAATTGAAGTGTCTCTGAATCTCTATATTTCTGGACCATCAGAAAGATCTCGGCATCCTGATTCCAACACAACTTGAACGGAGCGAAAATGAGTCCGTTTGCACAAGTTATGGCCAGTCAAACTTTGGGTCAAACTGGGATCAAAGGGCGTCTAGAAGGTGAAAAAAATGATCGTCTTAGAAATTGATGGAAGCAGCATCAAGTCGAAGAGCTCGTCGAAACGATTCCGACGGCGTTCGTTTCGTCGAAATCCGACATCGTATGCTCAACTTATCAGCAGTCAAAGTTGGGTTGACTTTGCTGACATCAGCACGACAGTCAGCATGGTACAGCGCACAGTCAGCGGCCTGAGCCAATCACAGGATGACACGTGGCATCTATATGCCACATCAACATCTACACGTCGCCAACCCAGTCAGCTTCTGCCACATCATCCTCACCTACGTCATCACTTTTAACGAATCGGGTTTTGCCACGTGGCACCTCCTCGGCATGCCACGTGGCCTCTCAATCTTTCCCGGCGGGTGTAAAATCTGTTATTTGTCAAAAAAAATGCAAGGAGGGGGATTTGATGCCACGACCACTCGCCTGCGAAAATTCCGCCAAGCCATTGCACTATACCACCGTCGCTTAACTATATATGGAAACGGATTAATTTTGTTATGTGCCGGACATAAATTTTCTATTAAAAGCCAGCGGCCAAGGTTGAACCCCCGACCGCCGGCTTACCAAAATACCAAGCCACCAACATGCCATTGTATGCGTTGAATAGGATAACGGCAGTGGTTGTTTTTATTGATTAGTTAGGCCCGATGCTTAACTAAATAACCTTAAAAGGTTATATTTAATTTTTAAAAAATACAAAACCCCTAAAATTGTTATATAAGATAAAACAAAACCATGTAAGCCCGAAAAATAATATATATTAAAGGGCCTAACTTATCAAAAAGAGATACATGAGATTTTTAGATTGTATAGCCTAAAATTATAAAGGCTAATAGATTATTCATGGCTTTTTTATAAATTTATCTATGTAATTAGGGGATTTTGGGAGATATTGTGAATCAATTGGTTAAAGGCCAATTTGGGTAAATTTGATGTATAAAAGGGGTGTAAGGGTGAGAGTTGAGTTAAGAGAATTTTGAAGTTAAGTGGTGAGAGAAACAGGTGTCAGGTGATACAAAGAAAGGAGATCTTTGAGCCATTCTTGTATGTCAGAGTTTTGTTATGCTACCGAAGTGCTCGAAGGAATGGTCTTGGTGCAATTGTACTTGATTTTGGAGATTAATTGGATCGGTCGTACTCTATTGGAGCCGACCTGGAGATGTAGTCACGTTTGTGGCGAACTCCGTAATCAAACTCTGTTTGCACTTTCTATCTTCTTCTCTCTCAATTCTGTTTCTCACCTTAAGTTTTGATGCATAATTTCGTTAATGTATGCATGAATTAAAATTCCACAAAGTTGTTTTAATTAAGCATTCAATTCTGCAAATAGTCTAGATCCTATACAGATCACAAAATCACCATATCTGAGATTCGAGAACAAGGTTGCTCAATTCATAGAAATAAATTTTTACCAAGCATACCCAACAGTGCATGACAATTGAAACCATTGCTTAGCAATATTGATACCGAGCAGCCTGATTGTGTACAAAGATAGAAACATTGTAATGACACATTGTGGTTGGAGCATAAGTTTCTTTCAGTTTCTCAAGTTTAAGTAGGATATGTACATCCAAAAAATATATAATAATAATGATTAAGAAAAATATTCCACTTATTCTGGATTACCATTTTACTTCTTTTTTATTTTTCCATGCAAATTGGACTCTTTCGTGTTGTCTATGTAACTTGTGTTTTATTTTTAACTCCTTTTTCTTTGGTTGTTAGACTGTATAATTGAGGGTTTGAATGATAATTTGTTCCACATATCATAACTGCTTGGGAACTGTGGTGTGCCCATTGTGGATTCCTCCAATTTAACTATTATTAATTGTTAGAAGTGTTCTACAAACATATGCTAGAGGGAATTAAATTAAAAGTTTGTTGTATAATATTCTATGTGTATCTCTTCCAAGCTTGCATTTTATCGAAACCAGGCATGGTTTCTGAAATCTAATTTATCTGCAAGATATCATCATTGAGCAGAAGAGAGATTTTACTGTTGCACAGTGAGAGCATGATTCATCTGCATTTGGAACACTGCATAGGAACTGTTGTGTGCCCATTCAACACCAAATGCCTCAAGTCACTATTATCAAATAATAATTATTGAATAAAGTTGTGAAATATCATTAAAGATCAATTTGCATGTTTATAACTAGTTGTGTGTCAATTTACTAGATGCATGTTAAAAGTGAATTGTATGTGAAATATATATTTTTTCATCATTATGCATGAAAGATTGAAATAATGAAAGATGTTCATATAATCATTTGCATTAAAGTAAAAAATTATTTATTTATTTTATGATTATTATGCAATGTTATTGTCTTCTATTGTGAATTGAGTTTACCTTCCGAGATAGGGTGTCGAATATGGACTAATAGAGAAGGCAGATCTTCTTCGATATCTTTCAATTTATTCTAGTGTTTTGGAAAAAAGCCATGTATACATTGAAATAGATGAATGTTACCTAGCAAATTTGTTTATATGTTTTTGTAACGCCCCACCACAAACCCCAAATGACAACACATCTAGCTAACAATTATGACACAATTTTTTTTTTAGTGATTCAACATATAGATCTTACTATCAATTAGATGGAATGTAAACTACACGTACATAACCACTAACTATGTCATTTAGGGTATCATGACTGCATTAAGAATTTACCAATTATCTAATCTAGACATACATCATAAAGTAACTAATAACAAGAGTTCATTTACAACCACTGCATTAAGAGAATTAAATTTATATATTTCCATAGATACAACACCATTCAAGAGTATAAAATATGAACCAATGAATACATATACAACTCCCCATACATATGGCAAATCGTTACACTATTTACAAGTTTATAGCTGGCTTCCCTTATAACCACGGAAAGGATACATCAACTACATGATAAGATACGACTAAAATGATTACATTATATAACATCAACGCTATCTTCAAGTTTGGTACAAGAACCAGAGTCTTTGCATGAGGTACAACATCCATGCTCACGAACATCAATTGGGAACCCAATGGAGTGCATAACACATTCCAACCGACCATGTGGAACCCTAAGGTCCACCCCCCATGCTAGGAGATGACAATAAGGACCCACTACACAAGAAATCAAGCAGATGAAGGCTAATAAGACTCCAACATACAAGGTGCAACAAGACAAATCATAATAGTGACACCACTTCTAGAGGTACATAAACAACAAGGGGAAAACAAACAAGGCATACAAGGTTGTTATAGGGAAGAGTTTCATTACATAGCTAGATATGGGTTACCCAATGTGGATCTTCCTAGGTTCCCAGCCCCCATCCTGGGTTACCCTAGCAACCTCAACCGATCCCCAGCCCCCATTCTAACTCATGTGGGATCAACATACCTTTCAAGAGGACAAGGCAGTTGATCTTTCCATTATAGGCCTTCCCACTCATCTCAAGCCTAAACAAGCACTTGAGCCATGAGTGAGGCTTCAATTATCTTGATTAATGTGAACTACCCAACCCCCTAATTCATTTTAAGTTATCATTGAATTAAAGAAACTCTCAATGAGTTGCCTTGGGCACCACTTTGGGTCACGAACCCCATTGAAAGCCACTCCCCCTACTAGCAACTAGAGACCCAACATATCAAACAGGGTAAAGCCATCTTGCACATCGAACGATACCGTAAGAAAAACATATCCAGAGCATGGCATGAACCATATCACTCACAAATTCCAACCATAATCACAAGTAAATAATGCAAGGCTAAATACCTTCAAGAACTTAATCCAAGTACAAAATCAATCGACCTTCAAAATGATAGAAAACATGAAACCAAAACTCAAGCCATACCCCAAGCCTCTAGAAGACTTCCTTAACCATTTGACACAAAAAGCTCCCTCCATAAAACAATAACCAAAATCAACTCCATGTCAAAACCAAACACAATAATCAATAATAAAATCAACCAAACAGTGCATCCAAGGAAGACAATATTTGCACTATGTCTACACTCATTACATAATCACTAACTTACTCAATTATTTAAAAACAAGCACTCAAGTAACCAATAATCATATAATAACAAATCATCCATTACATGATTATGAACGAAATCCACACTTAACAAGGATCATCTAATTCTATTCCTTAAATAAACCCTTCATCTATACAATTATAATTAACTCAATTTTCTTTTCCTTACCAATTAGTTCTCCAAATTATTTATCTACATAATCAACTAAACATAACTCTAAATTACCTAATTGAGGGGTAACTAATTCCCTTAATTGAATACACTACCTAATAATCACTTAATTTACTTAATTGGGTCACTCACACATTGAACTCATAAACAATTATAGTAACATTTATTCTAATAACCCATTTATACAATGATTCTACAAAATAATTAAGGAAGAAGTCAACCCCCATTAATTAACAAAAGATACTCTAATTTAGTTAATTAAACTATTCCTTCAATTATCTAAGTATAAGTACATCAAATTCAACCAACTCAGTTACTCAAATCCGCTTATCAAACGTAATCAAAATTAATCACATAAGCACATTTATTTTTTCACTATAACTATAATGTATGCATATATATAGATGATGTATTTACTTAAACCAAATGTAGTTTACAATTTCATATATCAATTTAAATCTTTTGTCAAGTAGTATTTTATTATTTCCCAAATTAGGGCAATCATTCCTCTCTATTACCCAAGTATAATATCATATATATTTATATATAAACTATATCATTAAATAAATGAA
Source organism: Sequoia sempervirens (assembly GCA_007258455.2). NCBI lineage: Eukaryota > Viridiplantae > Streptophyta > Pinopsida > Cupressales > Cupressaceae > Sequoia > Sequoia sempervirens. The sequence goes on along the minus strand of VDFB02391825.1, from coordinate 20,094 downwards.
AACGTATTAAATATACTAATATAGACATTTACTTATATGATTTACATATTCTTTCTTGAAATAACCATCCGATTAAGAATTTTAATTTAAATAACATTCTTTTCTTTTACAATCTTCCACATACAAAACACTTTTCCATAATTCACTTATAGACATTATAATACAAATATCTTAATATCCATCAAAATGCACTCATTATTCGATTGTATTATATATATACATATACATATATAACTATATATATAAATAAAACCATAATATATTTTAATTCCGTAGGATTTGTCTCGAGTATTAATAAGAATGAAATCGAACGACTATCGAATTCCACACAAAAGAACTCTCAGCAACATAATCTACGCCTATAACGAATGAAATCAGATAAACTATGTCAAGTAAGGAACGCACGGCCAAACCCCAGAGAACACTGTCAGGGCAGCAATGAGCTCACACGACAAGGGCACACGGAGGCAAGAAGAAACGTGCACAGCAAGGAACAAGGGTGCGAAGCAATCTAAAGGTTAGGCTTGTCAAGCAGCGATGGAGAAGCACACAATCTATGGATGTTTATCCATTATGAAATTCAAACAGCAATAAATCGAATGTCCAAGAAAAGGCGCACCAATGCACATAGCAACAAATGAAGTTTGAAACCCCGCCAAACTCATTTAAATCAAATTTTCTATAAATTACATTCAATAATTTCAAAGGCAACTTTTCCCTTAATCATCGATATTATAGGAGATCGAATGGGGAAGGAAATGCAGCCGACCATCATGCTATCAAGAAAACAGATAGATATGATGAAGAGATTATACAAAATCACAAGAAAGAGCATCGAACTATTCGATGCCAAAATCCTTATAAGAAATGCAAATTGGAGGTTGATGCTAAATGAAATGTGCTAGCAGACATGCACCAAGATTCCCTCCTTATTGTTTCTAAGTTGCTAGGTACTCCATGCAGGGTAGGGTATTCTTTGTGTTAGGAAGAATTTTGGGGAAGCGTAAGCTTCATGGTTGGGTGGAAAAGTATATGAGTCATGTTCTCATCTCTCAACTTGCAAATCGCTGTAGGGATCGATGTTGGTCAGAGACTACATTGTTTATGTTCTCATATTATTCTTATATCATTATTTTTACTTGTACTTCTAAATTGCATAATTTGTTGAATTCATGACATGAGAGCCTAAGTTGTAATTTTGTATATCATATATCATGTGCTTTTACCTGGATTATGCATAACACATATGAGGATGGGTTATGACATTTATCTAATGAATTTGTTAAATTTAAATTCCACATTTATGAGGTATTGAGTTTCTATTTTACTTTCATGAGATTGTTTTGAGTCATGATCCTCACATTTTCAAACATTAAGATAGATAATTTTGTATCAAAATCAAAGTTAAGTACCTCACACATTTAATTAATTTATTTTATGCATTTATTAGAACATAATTTTCTATAATTTTTATGATTAGTCCCATCTCTCTTATATAGGTTAATTATTGTTTGATTGGATGCATTTATTTAATTAGCCTAGATAAATATGACAAAAAATATTTATTTTATTTATATTTTTGGTGAAGCCAAACTTTTTACACCTAAATTTTTTCCTTAGGGTTATCCTTCTTTTATACCTAGGTTTCCAAATATAACTTTCTAACTACACTTATCTTATATCATAATTAGTTAGGATGTGGATCCACCCTTATTTATTTATATTGATTTATCTATATCAAGGTTTGGGCCCTTATTGAATAATTTATGTTAGTCTCTACCCATCCATGCTTGAATTGTGCATTCTTTCTATATATTATTTTCCATTTTGGATTCTCATAGTCCATTGTCTTTGGTCTCTACTCATGCTTCTATTATAGATTTTAATATGTTTATACAATTTGTAATATTTGATACCAATATACTTGATGCTCGCACATCCTTTTATCATTTGAATGGGGTTATACTATCATATAAGTTTTATTTTATTGTTTGAGTATGTTTTCCTTCTTTATGGGATTTTTATTTTTACCCTTCCCTCATGGATATCTAAGTTCACTTATCCATGTACCTTACGAAACCTCTATTTCTCCTATAGATAGTACTGGTAATGTGCTTGAGCATAGTGATAATATACTCTTGAACACTTTCCTTTCAGTTATTATGACTCATGATACATCTTTTATAATACATACATATGACAAACTTTTTTTTCTTATAAATAATACTTCCATAATTACACGTGATGATGTTATGCCTTATGATGCTACTATTTCTACATGTCATGATACTTTTGTTCATACCGCTTATACATATCCATGTTTTACATCTCATGGTAAGGCATATTTTTATAAGCACATACCTACTTTCCTTGCCTTAACTACCACACAAATTTATCCTCGATTAGACATAAATATTAGAAAAAAATAATAAATATGAGATCTACTTGATCAAATTAAGAATAACCCAACCAAAATCTCTTTGGGAATTAATGCGTGAGACATAGAAATATTTTGAGGCAAGTTTTAGCTAAAGTTATTGGTACATGTCTATTGTTATTCCTACAAAAGTTGGTACTATTCTCAAGCCTATTTATAAGGATAAATCTATATTTTCATTTGCACATCATAAGTTTTATCCTCTTCGCATCATTCAAGAAAATTAGCAAGTATATATCATAGTTAAATATGGGATATCTGAATCAAACAAGATTTAGTTGACAAGGGACATGGTTTAAATATTTGTAACAAATACTTTTTAGATGTAATCAAATTTGATTCTACTAATTTTCTAAAATTTTAAGTTACCGTTACTAATTTGATAATTTGAATCATAAATCTATTGATTTTTTTACTTTCCTTATTACTCTTGAACCTATTACATTTCATACTATGTTCATGTCATGCCCAATTCCTCGAAGTATAACCTTCTTTTCTGTCATCCTTGGATACATGGCATGATTTTTGTTCATTCTACACTTCATTAAAATTTGAGTTTCAGTCATAATTATAATAGAAGATGTATAGTCACACCCAACAATAATCCCTACCAATAATGTCAAGTATCGGATAAAAAAAAAATTAGTTCCTCCTAACTAATTTTACACACCTACATCATTATATTTATAACCTCTTCTATTTATTCCACTTCTCATGCTAAGCTTGGGGATGATTGTGATTCTATTGGTTTTAAACCTCATGTGATAATAAATATTCAAATTGAGTGATAAAAGGCCATGGTGTTTCTCCTTTGTACACGATTTTTTCTATATATGGTTGCTCACCTCCTACTCTTCACAAGGATACCACTCTAAAGGAAGTTTCCTTTTTGGATACAAATCTTAATACTAGTTCTCATAAAAATGTATCTTCTTCTTAGTTAGCTAACCAATATAGTAAAGGTTTTTCTATTCTATAAAAAAATGGATATAATGGAAGTAGTCTAGGTATAAAGAAGAAAAGGTGTCTTAGAACCTTTAGAATCAGTCATCACAAATCATAATACTATTGGATTTTATTATTCTCCTACTAAGATAATAATGTAAAAAGTATAAAAAAAGAAAAATTTAAATCTACTTGTGTGGATATTCACAACATGGATTATAATTGGTACACTATGACTTGATTTATATAGACTTGTCAAGTTATACTTTATTGGGAAATTTCAATCTCTATCCAAATAATCAAGTTATGACTTCAATGGATGAGATACAAGGCTTGGACTACTACAATATTAAAATCTAAAATTAAGTGACCTTTATATGGAATTACCACGATTAAATCCATATTATTTATGATGTTAAAAATCAACCAACATAACATACTTAATAACACCACCTTATGTGAACTTATAACAACAATAAATAAAGCATAACATCACCATAATATAGCAGCAAAGAGGCAAAAATTAGTGACATAAAGGCACCACATAACACAGTATTTATGTGGAGAAATCCTTGCAGGAAAAAAACTCCACCAAGAAGAGAGGTCAAGTATTTATTATCTTCAAATAAATGAGATTATAATAAATTCACTTCTATTATCCTCTTTTTCTCCAACATGGCAACAGGTTTGTGTAGTCTCAACCTATCATTATTCCTAAAAAGTAATGTTGGGTAAAAGCACAAAGTTGTGTCACACTTTCAGCCAAATAAATAGTTCTAAGCGAAACATTTTCGGCCGGAAAGATTCCGCCCGGCTAGGTTTCGACCGAAACCAGATGGCCTATTACGTGGCACATAGGTTTCAGCCGAATAAGTTTCGCCCGAATCCAAAAAAAATATTTTTTTTTGTTTCCTACTTTGAAATTGGCTTTGAAATTGCATTTTTTAATGTGCGAGGTTTCTATAGAAAGGGTTTCGATAGAAACTATTTCTACTGAAACTGTCTATGTGGCATCCTAGTTGGCAGCCAACTCAACTTTTTTCATAATTTCTGAAACTTGCAACTTTAGCTAGGTATTTCTTTAGTTAGAATGATTTTTCTGAAAGAAAAAAAACAAAAACACCCTTTTGTAGAGTTTGGAGTGGATAATCCAAATATATAATTTTTTGAATTTTTTGATTAGTTTTAATATATAATTTTTTTAAATAATGCAAGTAGGTTTTTAAAATGAAAAAAGAGGTTGATTACAAATTTTAAAAAATATAGTAAAACTTATTAAAAAAATTTAAATCTTATATGGGGCACAAGAGGAGAGAGTCTTCTTCAAAAAGGTATAATTTGTTTTTTGAAAATGATTAAAAAAATTGAAAATAGTTGACGACCCGTGAAAATTGTCAAATTCTGACATGTTTGACTTTAAAACGTTATTGCAAGAAAAATATACATCAAAATTTGATTTTTTTTTCCATGCACAAGATATTGAAGTTACCTATTTGGAGAAAAAAAATTAGGGAGAAATGAAGTTTTTTTCAATTTGTTTCTTAATGGCCCGTGAAGTCACTCTTTTCTGAAATTTTCAGCATTCCAAAATCTATCTTTAAATTGATAAAAACATAATGAAAACTACTTTTTTAAAATTTTAAAAATTACAGCAATAAACTTCATCAAAATTTCTACATTTCATTAGTTTACACCATTTTGAAATTCAAAACATAAAGACCACTTTTATGTGGTCGAAGTTCAGATTTTTTTTTGTTGTTGGTCGATTCCTTTATAAAGTGTGACATAGGTTTGTGCTTTTACCCTGCTACATTCAACTGTTCCTCATAATTTTTACATCCAAGGAGCTAATTTTATAGATTTTTGAAGAGGTATTAAGCCCCAAACATGGTGCCCAAAATGACCCTTCATTCTAAATGCCCAAACCCTTGAATTACCTCCTTAAAATGTGAAAGGACACTAACTTTGGATCTAATACTTTTCCTCCAACTTGGGCACCCAAACTTGGAAAATAAGCATTATATTAAATACAATAAATGATGGAATACTAAGAGACACTTGTTGTCTCTTTCCAAGAACCAACTTGGAGAATCCCAAGAGTCACTCATTTGTTTACTTCCTTATCTTTTATCATCTCATTCTAGGTGTCCATGTATATGGGAAAAATAATATTAAATATGCATGTCCATAAATCGCCTTTATCGTTGCTATTGGAAACCATCACCCCTTATGAATGTATTACAAACAATGGTGAGAATAAATATTTTCCCAATACACCCTAAGTGTTGAGGGACACTTTCCAAGGATGTTGGAACCATGACATAGGATTTACAAGGTAGATGACACCTTAATCTTAACATACTCCTCTTTTAGATACACTTGATACTGATGAGGATATTGATAAATTATTGGATGTTTATGATGATTTTCCTAAGTTTCATCACACCAATTATTTTCCATATCCTCTTGAAGTTTTCTCTTAGTTTGGGGAAACCACTCCTTCACTAGAAATTTCTATTGAATTTTCTAATGACTACTAAATCATTCATTCAATATAGAAACACCTTTAATGTTGATATGGATAAATTTGATAAAGAAAAAGTATTAAAAATTCATGAATATTTAAACACTTTTGAGTGACATAATATGTCCAAGCTAATTCAATATCATAACAATTTATTTATATGGTCTTATCAAGACATTCCAATATTTCATGATATTACCATGCATTATATTATTTTTAATATTAATGTTAATCATATCAAACAAGAATAAAAAAGATGTGTCCCAAGAGTTGCATTGATGTTTAAAGAAAAAAATGAAAAGCTATTAAAATTTGGCTTCATTCAACATGTCGACTACACTCTATGAATTTCAAACATTTTTATGGCCAAACCTAACTAATTTACTACATATATGTTGATTTTAGAGACATTAACAAGGTTTCACCTAAAAATGGTTTTTTGTTGCCTCAAATTGACATGATTATTGAATATACCACCACACATAATAGGTTATAGTTCATGGATAGATTTTGGGGGTATAATCATTCTTATAAATTTCCAAGACCAATGTAAGATTATTTTTACTACTCTATGGGGCACATTTTATTACTACTCTATGGGGCACATTTTATTATCATTATACCTTTTAGATCAAAAAAATGTGTGTCACCTACCAAAAGGCTATGATTTTGATTTTCCATGATTTAATGATGATATTTTAGAGGACTATGTGGATGAAATTTAAGGTAAATCTAAGAAATACATTAATTATCTTTAGGATTTAAATACTATCTTTGAGATACCATTTTAATCCAACAAATATCTATTTGGTGTAAACAATGGTCACATTCCAAACTTTATTATGTTTAGGTAAGGTATTGACGTTAATATTAAAAAGATTATTTTATTGTCGAAACTCTTGCATCTCAAAATCCTACATAGTTACTTTGTAGTCTCAAATATCTATTTGATAAATAATAGACATCATTTAACTAGATTTAAAGTATTGATAGTAAATGACACCAGTCATTAAAATATATCTAAACATTATTTAGCATGCTTCACCTAACCTATGAAATACTAAAATATCTAGGTATTATGTAATCATCAAAAAAGTAATTTATATCATTATTATACTCAATATTAATACACTTGTAATTATATGTTAATAACACTCAAAATATTTAAGATAATATAATAGAATTCATTCCTTCACCTAATAACATTATAGATTTAAATGTGAACTCAAATAAATTTATTTTCAAGTATATGAAAAATAAATTTGAAAGGATTTATATTATATATAAAAATAAATTAGAAAACCACTTATAAGTTTTAAAATAAACCCATTTTATAATTTCCTTTCCAAAAGTGATAGTACTTGTAACTTAATGTTATAGGGCCCTTAGCAACATAGCTCCCCACCATCAAAATTAAATGCCATGTGTCTAAAGTATCACATATCTAAGAAATCCTATAGCTTTTCAAGATAAGAACAATAAAACCCAAGTTCAATAATGTTTAATATAAACAACCATATTATAGTCCCAAGTCACCACTACGTCATAATGTCAAAACCATCGCTATCTCACTATACACATCATGTCATATTTTCAATGCTATCAAGTTATTATTGTCATCATGCTAATAGTATCCTAATAATTAAATGATATCATAGTGTCAATAATCCTAACCCAATTCCATGTGTCAATGTTAAAGGGTAGTAATTAAACCATTCTCAGTGTTTAATTGAAACCATGAGCTTCTATTAAATATAATTAATGACCATATCAAGTGTTAATATTATAATAATGATACAAATAATTTGTATTTGGCAACCATTCCAATACTAATAATTGATGACGATATTGAGTGGCAATACCTAGTACAATTATAATTAGTGTTCATAACCAACAAAAATACTAATCACTAGTAACTAATAGTAATAATAGGCTTCAATTTCAATGGAAACATCATGGTCCATTCTCAATTAACTAAAACATGAATAAAAAGGAGTAGGTTTTCACTATGAACCAACTTATGTGGTTCTAATCATAGGGAAGTCAATTAGGGAACATTAAATACATGGAGAAGTGCAACCTCCTATTGGAGGTTGCGTCTATCTCAACCGCTAGTTGCACTAATGTCCACTCAATCAAGTGGGAGGACTGATGCTAGAGAGACACAAAAATATAACTAATAAGAACATAGGAACATAGAGAAGGATTTACAAAACTTTCCCGATTGATTAGAAAACCATACACAAACTCTCAAGGAAATTGATGCTCAAATTAAAACTAAAACCATATACAATCATTCACACATACACAACTACTACAAAGGGTTTGACAAATGTGAATCATACATGACCTCCACCATACCCTCTTTCTCAAGATAAATATATTGTATCACATACTCAAGATACAATTACAAAATTTATTAGGTATTAATATGTCACATTCTATATATGAAATTCATGTATTTTCTCATATTCTACCACATTAGAGGTGCACATAAATATCTCATTCTATTCTACCAAGTTCATACTTTTGATTGATTAATTGAAACTATTTTTTTCTCAAACCATTTTCACACTTCAATTGCTAACTCATTTTAATCACATTAAAAACATAGTTCAATAGTAATTTTATTTCATATTATTACAACCATATTCTAATCTTTTGACATCATATTATGCATTCATCCTTATTTGATATTAAGCTAGATTTCATTCACCAACACAAAATTAATTTTATTTATTTTTAGGCTTAAAAAATACAATTGTTTTATATCCTAACCTGTTTTTCAACCTTTCAAACATATTAATTTATTTTTCCCTTTCATATTATAATTATATCCTTTATAATGCCTAATAATGTTGATAAACTTATAAGAAAATATAACTTTAAGGGGCAATACAAAGCATTCATAAATTACTCCCTAGTCACATTGAATTAAAAAATTATAATTTATTTTAATTAAAAATAAAAATAACGTACAAGTCTTCTATGCATGCAACATCTCTTCATCAGTCCCCCAAATCAATGATCGGCTTCTAGATTCAATCCTATTCATTCATCAAATCCTCTTGCAAATCTATAAATAAAACCATCTCTCATCAATCATTAAGCATTATCAAGCATTCCTTTCATTTACAAGTCCTATCAATTTCATATCTAGAGAATGTTAACATTATGCTAGTGATTTGATCACCCACATCACAAAGAGAAAAAAATTACACACGCTCAATCGGAGGTTTGCATGTTAAATTTTGAATATTGAATTGGTTTCATTTTGATGTGATTTCACTTATTTACTTTGAATGCATATAGTACGTTTAGTAGGTCACAAGGAAAAGTTACATTTAATCATAATTTTAATATTTGGTGGAAGAGTCATAGGGCTCAAGTTTTAAGATGTGTTCCCTAGGTTTAAGTACTAATCTAGTCATATATCCTAAAGCAAGGTGGTTTCCTATCGACATAATCATTTAAACAACATATTTTAAAGGATAGATTTTATGAACAATTTTATAACTAAGATATATGTAGAAAACCCTATTAATTCTATAATTTAACCTTCCAATTTTTTATATTAAATATTTTAAGACATCTAAACATACTACTATAACCTTTTTGTATGACAATCACATTCTTACAAATCCAACATTTAACCTATACGAAGAATCACTATTTAATAATTATGAAAAAGTTCACATACATGTCTTTCATTAAATTATGCAAACACTTTGTGGGTCACCTTCCCTTCATTATTACATTTTTCTTTATCTTAGTATACATCTAGGTTTAACAAGAAAGAGCAAGACAAACAAGCTTGCAACAATTCATTGATACACAAGAAATCAAATTTAACATCCACTCTGAATAATTTTGTCCGCTTAATCTACTTAAAGGTTTCACTAAGAGTGGTAGTGAGATAAAATTAGAATTTAATTCCAAAATGAGAAATTCTTCAATGAAATAATTATTTAATTGTATGAAACCAATTATCAAACTATCTGGATGATGGCGCGGGCGACCGAGTTTGGCATGTGGGATCGCAGCCTGCATGTTGCTCTCCTTTCTTTGCATGCTTGTGAGGAGGCGTTCTAAGGGGTTTGGAGTTATTCTTGCTACGTGGGTGGGTTTGTTATTGCGTGCAGGGGATTTGATTTTAGCTAAAGCCATGGTTTGTTGTTGGGGTTTGGGTGTGGGTGTGAGGTAGCCAGGTGTTTGTGGGGAGTAGGCTGAGGTGTTGTTGGGTGGGGGTGTTGTTTTCTTTCAGTTGGATTGGTTGTTGATTATGGTGTTAGGTGCGGATTCAGGTGCTTTGAATAAATTGTTGTTTGTTGAGATGGATTCAAGGGTGGATCCATCCTCGTCAGATCATAAAAAAGTGGTAATTTTTTTTAAGAAAAACCCTTCAAAAGCCTCCTTTGCTTAGAAATTGGTATTTCTCTTTCATACTCATCAAGACAACTTTGATAAGCCTAATACCTTCTTCACTTAATTTTCAACCCTTCTTTCTTGGAAAATCTATTCCTCCAATGCAACTTGTCCTTTAGGAAAACACTTGTTCATTAACTCATTTCTCTTTAGGCTCATATATTTTAAATTCATTATTTAAATCTTATTTCTCTCTTCTTTCTTATATGCCTATTACAAATATGGAAAGTTTCCTTTGTTATACAACTTCCTAAAACCTAGGAACATGCCTCATATTGTTCTAGCCTTTTATTGGCATAAGATAATTTTTTTGTTATCACATTATTGATCTTCTAGTTTTGTGTTGTTGACCTTATGTCTTCTTTGCTTAATATCAAGTGTAGGATATTTGTAATCAACATAGCCCTTGGTGTCATTTTAGGTTTTCACCATTAGTCTCCACCAAGATGCCCTTTTATGTTTTCAACCTAGCATATAATGAGATTGAGCAACCCTTTTATGTTCTCAATATAATCCCCTAAGTCACAATTGGACTTTGATCCTACCAACATGTGGTGTAACCTACAATTTATCAACATCAAGATTTGGATATATGTTTTCCTAAAAATGATTCTTATTAGAAACAAATTTCATATGAGCCAAGGAAAGATTAAAATAACAAAGGTATTATGGTCGACATGTGCAAATATAATACATCTTTAAAGGTTCAACATTGTATATGTTCCTAAAAAGGACACAAACAAAAATTAAGTTTAGAATCTACAAGCGAAAACTTCTTCGTGAAAAAATGAAAGCAGTTATGAAAATTAAGACAAGAAACAATGTCTATTTGTAGAATATTTATTAAAGTAATACTTCACATAATAATAAAGAGCATATATACTATAAGATATTTCAATAATAAAATATGAACACATTGACATCCATGACTTGGAGGAGGATTATCTTCTCATAGAGGAAGATTCTTCCAAAATAATTGGTTGAGACCTTGTGTTTCTATTTATGGGTTTGTCATGTCTTTTATGTTCTTAATTAGCATGTGAATGATGTACAAAAACATTTAGTGCTAGATGTTGACACAAGTCACTATGAACATGTGTTTTTTGGTCATGTCACTTTCTTCTTTTATTTCCTATTTGTTTTCTCTATGAATTTTTATGGGGTGATTAGCAAGCATTATCATCATGTTGACCAAAAATACAACTTCGTAGTCTTTAGAATTTTTGATTGAGCCACACTTCTTATGCTCGACATTAATCATATCTTCTTGTGTCTTGACATTGTTTCACTTGTGCTTTTCTCAAGGTGAAAAATTCATTCTCGTTGGACCTTCTATATTTTGATTTGTTATCATTTATATTGTGTGTTGTTATGTTTTTTCTACTTATATGTTTTCCTATATCACTTTTTCCAATGATCCTTGCTATGTTTACTCACTTGGGGGCATCCTTTCTTATGTTACTTGTTTTATCTTATGCGTAGATGTTCATTTTGATGTATCATTACACTTATATGATATTATCTCACTATCATGCTAAGTTATTTTTTTATGTGTTTTTAATTTTATATTAAATTTTGTTGATGGAAATGTATACAAGTCTAAAGATGTAACCATGACTACATGCAGCCCAAAAACAAGGCATCATCATATCTATGTCCTTTTTACATGTGCTTGTAATTACTTATATGATTATTTGTTTGATTACTTTCACATGCATGATTCATGATAGTTCACATGCAAGTCAAAGTGGGGGAAACATGCAAAGGTGAAAAGTGTATCATTCACACTTTTCTTGATTTATTTTAGACTTGCTTTCAACCTTAGTGCTATAGTCTAGTGTTCAAATAATATATTTGTGTGTAAGAGTTTGTATTTAGCCTATACCATTTTAAAATCTAAGTCCTTATTCCCCAGTGGTCCAAATCCAAACCTTAATCCTATGATTTTCAATCCTATGTCAAGAGTGTGGTGTGGCCCTAAACCTAGTTCAAATTGACCCCTATTTTCCTAAATCAAATGTAATACTTAGATCAACTTGCCTCTAACTAATTGTTGTCTACCAACTCAATTTGCACACCAAGGTGTTGTATAAAAGGAAAAAGCCCAAGTTCATTTTAGAGCATGAAATAACTTAAAAGCTCATACATCATTAGACATAAAGAGCATTGCATCAACATCTACAATCAAAAGGACATACCTATGCATTTGTATTTTAATTTTACTTGGCATGTCTTACAACTTGTCAAAATCATTGAATCAATTAAGAGGCTTGATTAAGGCACAAGGTGGGAAGTTAATCACCCTTCCCTAGCATAACAAAGTTCCAAGCTGCTTTAAGCAATACTATTTTCAAATACACAGAAGAAAAAGAGAATATAAAATTTTGAAGCAAATAATTTAAAATTATAGGTGCAAGATTGAACCAAAATAGAGTACAAGTATTTTTCTTGTTTATCAAGACTACACAATTCTATGTCTAAATTTGATTGCTAAACACACACTACAATAAAACATCCATTCGTCATTATATGAAATTAAATATTTTTATTTTTTTAACATTTAAAATATTTATTTTGATATATTTGAATAATTATTTCACAATTCAATTCTGATATAAGTTAATTATAATTGTTATAGAGAATTTTATTTTACCTCTTCAAATATACCATCTATGTGCAACTGAGGATAGTCATGTAGTTTAAATTTAGTAATAAGAAGAGAATACAATTGAAACTCATATTTTTTTATTCAGTACAGCTGCGAAAGCATTGTTTTAGGCCTTTTATATTCACATATTAAATCATTTTGACATCGATTTTTTTTTAAACAAATATTTGTTGTTACGTGTTTTAATGATGAATCACAAAAATATGTATGAAAATAAACAAGCTTTTTAATGAGAAACTCTTGCTCAAATGTAGATTTACATGGTGTAAGGTGGGCATGGCATGTATTTTTTAACGAAAACATTTGTGGAAGTGACGTTTACAGTTCAGCAGTGTTGAGACAAGAGCTAGACAGTGTTGACGAGGAATGAGGCTCCACTTCATTTCCCCTACACGGGATGCAAAGTAGCAAACATTATTTTGGCCTAGATATTTTAGAATATTCACTCTAGTCTTTTGTAAGCGGAAAGCTGAGCCTAAAATGACTGCCCCATCACACGTTTAAGTGCCTGGATATTGTTTCCAGCAGCCTGCCAAAATAAGTGTAAAATTAATTACATGAATTATTTTAAAAAAATCTAAGAAACAACCGTCTGTCTAGTTTTTGCATTAAACGTTTGGAATCACACCTGATAACCACTGTATATTCGGTTTTTGTATTAAACACACAGTTGTTACATTCAGAGTGTGATCCAAAAAGTGATGCAAAAACCAAATACACGGTTGTTTATAAGGCTTCATTTTTGTTTTAGTTATAACAAGTAATGCACTTCATCCTGAAGGTAGGACATAATGAATTGGCAATTTCACCTTGCGAACAGCCGTAATCTTGGCTTCAGCATCAGCAAGCTGAGACTCTATTGTTTCTTGCATTTGAGATGCAAGTTTCCTGTGTGACACTTCTGTTCAGCTCAAACATTAAACATGTTATGTTAGCAGTTGTAAATATCCTTAACTTTAAGAAAGCAACAAAGGACCAACGCTCATCTGCATTTGCATACGTACTCTGTCTTTCAGCAATGCTTTTCAGTTCAATTTCTTCTCCCTCAATCTGAGAGAAAATAGTTTGCCAAGACTGTGTAAGCTGGGCTAAATCTTTGTTGAACTTTTCATGAATTAGTCCGAGTTTCTCCTTCTCATCTGCAGGAGCATCAGGTAGTAGTTATTATACAATGAAATTCATTGCTTTGTGCTTGTTATATCTTTACATACCAGAGAAACATACCTTGAAGATGGGCTTCCCATTGTCTATGCTTTGCTTTGCACAAATTTGTATATTTAACTCTGCCAATGCGATAAACCAGAGTGTCATTATTACGATAAAGATCAAATACATCTAGAAATTGGAGGACCAGAGCTTTGGAAAGGGTTTGACAACCCACATTTCAGATTGGATTTGAGATCGAATTCTGTCGACTTCAGTGTGTATATCATGTGAGACACTGTTTAGAATTTGAGTTTTACTCCTGTCTACTTCCATCTTGAGTTTTTGCTTGAACTTTTGGAGTATGCTTGTAAAGTGCTTTACTACCCTGCAAATGCATTTAGACTGGAATAATTATACAATGTTTTGATTGAGCACTAAACACTAGATTGTGCAATGTACAGATATACATACCCCATGAGATCGCTTGAATCATCACTTTCATCTCCATCATGGGGCACACACTCTGCTAAAAAGGGAATTATCTACAAATCAAATGCTATCCTTTACATTTGCAAGTTAATGAAAATAAATGAGAAAAGTTTTTTATAAGTTTTGTTTCCACAATATTGGAGATCCATCTCTACCCCCTCATTCCGACTATCAATCATAGTATGATTCCAAATACCATGCAAACGAAACCATACACAGTTATTACAATGAAAAATTCCTCACTTAGCCAATCTTTACTAACTTGTAAGCAAATTTAAGGATATACACTAGGAGATTTTTTTTAAATGACAGTGCGGTTACCTTTGGGAGGGGATTGTTCCCTTGATTTTCTTTTTACTTGCCGCCGCCTACAGATCTTTGTCTCTGTCTCAATTACCCTATTACGATAGGCTCTTCTAGATGACCGGCTTATGACATCTTCTGCATACAAATTCGATATAAAGCCCTAAACATTCATTATTTCAAGCAGGAACCATTTCTGCAACGAGATGACTCAATTGAACAAAGAAAGAAAATCTTTGATCTACCCCTTCCAATAAATAACGATGATGCTTCCTTTTGTGGCTCCATTGTTGCCTTCTCATCGTCTACCAGCATCTGTCTTTTCCTCTGGCGAGTCCGGACAAGCTGGACTATGTTCAAGAAAAACATTCAGGGTATCCTAGTCCGCTTATTTCCTGTTTCTTACTTAACTCAATTGATATTTAAAGAATTTAATTGAAATGATTAAATATTTAAGCAGCACAATATTTTTACAATCTATTTAAGTGGATTTTTCAAGTTGTTTAACAATTTTTACATCACTTCTTATAAAAATTGTTACAATTTTCTCGAGAAGCTTGAAACATTGACGCTTAAGCCCTGTAAAGTTATTGCAAAATAAGTTAATAATTAAATAAAAACTGTATGAACTCTTCCTTGAATATAATAAACTGTGAAAACCTCATGTACATTAGGCAGTATGTAAATCTATAACTATAGGGTTAAGGATACAAGGCATGCCGAGGGAGATTCAGCGAAGGTGGTGTTGGCAGGCATTTCCGCGGGAGAGCCTGTGGCTGTGGCTGCAGGGCTTGGAGAGCGGTGATTCTGTATTTCTGTGTCTGTGGAGCTCTGTTGAATTATTTTCTCGGGACAAGTTTGAAGCAGCGGCTTCAAGCCTGCGTTGGTGTCAGGGAGTGTCCTTGCAAATATAGGAGAGAAATTCATAGGTTGTCGCCGGCATTCGACTTCATTTTGATCGAATGAAAAAATGTGCGTGTGGAGAGGGGGCGACGGCTTTCTCTTGCCCCTTTGCCGTACGTTTGTCTTCGCAGGCTTTGCGATTTGCAGCGCTTCTTCCGACTCAGTCTCGATAGTGTCAGATTTGGGCTCAATTTGAGGGGCAGTGGCTTGTGCTTGTTGCTTTTCAGGTGAAGATAAATTCAGCGATCCAAGAGCGTTTCTTAACTTCGTTTTCAGCGAGATTTCCGAGCTGTTGTCGTTGGATGTATTTTTTTTCAGTGAAGGAGAAGCTGATGGAGAAGGATTGAAATTAAATTTGACATGTTGGCTTCTCTCGATACAAAATTCTCCAACTAGGTTTTCTTTCTTCCCCCTGCGCTCGTATTTGACAAAATTAGTTTGTCGCTGGGCTGCAAAACCAGTGGAATGCAGCGGCGACTTCCTATTTCCATAAACCTCCTCCAAGATTTGTGTGGATTGCAGTTGCAGTTCCTGTGGATTTGGACAAATCATGTCGTGCTGCTGTCCATTTTGAGGTTTACGAGGAGCGAGAGGTGTCCATGTCTTTCTTCCGCCAACAGTAGAATCAGCTTCTGTTTGAAGCTTTGATGGCGGCACCTCGTAAACATTCAGGTTTCTGTTTGAAAAGGCAACAGTTACACCTATTGAAGCTTTACGAGAGCGAGAGTCAGTTGTAAAGCTGGAATTTTCCTTCCCTGCCACTTCCTGCAAGAGGTAAGTAAAAAGGCTTTTGAAAGGGAAACAAAAATAGGCTAGAAAGAAAGCGAAGTGCGAGAGGGAAAGGGCTTCAAACCTTGCTCTTCTGTGGCTGCTTCTGCTCCCGCTTGTGCTTGTGCTTCTGCTTCTGCTCCAGCTCCATTTTCCTTTCCTTTCCCCTTCGGTATTTACAGGATTGCCAAGAGCGATGAGTGACGACTCCCGAAGGACGGACAATTGAATATATAGGTTAATTTTCAATTTGTAAGTAGGAGGAAGACAAATTTAGAAAGAAAAAAGGCCGTCAACACCTTGACAAAAGAATGGCCGTTTCCGTCAGACGCCTGGTTAAGGAAGACAAGGATGTTCCCTCTGTTGCGACCTTTTTTGGGGTTTAGAAACCATAGAGGGAAATCACCATAGTTGTTGGGCCACATATCTAAATGGAAGAGCTAAGCATGTATCATCAGGTAGACTTGCTTTGTGTCCTCAATAAACAATTCGGAGGCAAGAATTAAGCATGTACCATTAGACTTGCTTTGTGATTTCAATCACGATGGCATCTTTGTTGATTCTTTAATCCTTCTAATTATTGCTTCACAAAGTAGAATCCATTATGCAAAACATAGCCACCAAGCACAAACAAGTGAAAGCAAAGGGCATCACACATTGCCAAACAAAAAGAGGATAAATGGTGTTCTAACTAAATGTTTCTATTAATTTAGAGGAAGAGTGCAAAACAAAATGTAAGAAGTAAAAGGAACAATGTTGACATCATAATGAGGGGATTATATTCAATCAACAATCTAAGTAAGTATACATAAATTTAGAATCCTTTTATAAAAATATCCAACTTGGTAATGGTCATGAAAATGATGTTCAAATTGAAGCATGTATAAAATGAATGTTGAACATACCACTCCTACACAAGATCAAGAATAGGTTGTCCAATAAAACCTAGACAAACTTGTTGACCCTAATTCCCTATTTCTACACCAAACATGCCAACATTTAATTTTGAGTAGGGGCCCCATTTCTTAACTTTTGGTAAGGCAAGGTCCATCATGGTGTTAACCTTCAACAAAAAAATGATGTTTTTGCATGTGTGATATTGTCGCTAGGAAGTATGATAGATAGTAGCTTAGCCACTTTATCATTGATGGTCATCAATGCAATGTAACAACTAAGTAGTAGCCACCATACAATCAACCAACTTGGCCAACATGCTACCTTATATGAGCAACAATTCAAAAAGGTGTAGGCTAAGTTGAAATTGGTTGTATAAAAATGGAAAGAAAATTAGGCCAAGGCATAAGAGCTAGCAAAAGAGCTCACCATAAAGAGTAATGAATTAAAGGATGTGCAAACCATGCAAGATCAACTTCAGGTGCACAACACTTATGCCATTGATTGCTTGCATTCCATTAGGCAACTAATTTTCATCGCATGTGTCAATCTTTTTGTAGAAGAAACAATGCAAGGAGATCTTACAATGTCTTTGACAACCTATTCTAATCAAATAGATGTCATGGTTCACACACTCTTGGCCCTACCTCTACTAGTGGAGAGGATGGGGTAGATGCTAAAACAATGGTAGCATGTACAATGATACCATAATTATGATGAAGTCCAAGTCATTACAATTGAGGAGGTAACAACAACCATAGCAGTATAGGATGTAGCACCAAAAGATGCAACCACTCTTAGTCAGGGGCTTAAAGCATCTTTGATCTCTAACAATCTTGATTACAAGGGTGTAGAGAAATATATTACAAATATGTGTAAATTTCTAGGTAGTATTCTTAATCCACAAACTTGGATTGAATTTCACGTAGAGATTGCAAGTGAAGTGTTGAATAATATGTACAAAAAAAACATGCACGAAGACATCACTCTTGAAGAAATTGAAACAACCTCCAACAAAATCATTAATGAAAACACTAATAAAATAGAAGCGTGAAACACGTGAGGCAAAAAATATAGTGTGTACTATCAATAGTTCAAGAGGCATTCTAGCATTCTGTTTGCTAACTAGTAGAAATGCACAAAATATATTAGGGTTTTGTGAATTGGCATGGTACTACTATCGATGATAATGCACAAAGTGTTAAGAGAATTAAAATTGATGTAGTTGATTTTTGGATACCCCTCAAGGAGTGTGCTACCATTTTTAAAGAGATTTACAAGCACTGATCCAAAATAGTATAAGAAGTTAGCTTAGTTGTGTGCCTTGAAGAAATTCCAATTAATTAATGGGCCTTGGAAATTTTGTCATGTTTTTGAATTATTTTTGTAAATGCTTAGAGGACCAAACATAAGTTTGTGCCAATATAATATTGGCACCTAATAATGCCACTCTCTTGTTTTGGGTGACAATTTAAACTAGCAAGCACAATTGCATGAATATTTGAACCTCATGTACAAATTAATTGTAAGTGGTAACTATTCTTGCGCATAAATGTAAGTGACAATGACATTGCATGCAAAGAACATCATGCTTTATGCTAAAGTAAATTAACACTTGGGGGTCAAGTTCTTAGGTAAAAGCACTACAAAACCCATGATTGTACCATTGAAATAGACTTGAATTTATATAGAGAACATAAACAATTATAGATGACTAGTATGAATAAATTTGGTTCTTCATAATTTTGTCCATGTTTTTCTAAGTGTCGTTTACTTTTAGACTTGCATGCATAGTTATTTTCTTTAGATAAATACTTTAACACATGAGTTTCTAGCTATTAGAATTAGGAAGATCTAGGAGATAAGAGATCAAGCACACAGAGAAATATGTGAAACAGTAATAATTATTGATCACTGAATGAATACAATGAAGGATTGAATATCCTTATGTAGACTAAAATGAACTCAACATCAGATCCCTGAATGGTGGAGTTCAACTCAACATGTGATGGATTTTTGACTAAGACAGGAGTGAGATAACAGAATGCATGAATCAGTTAAGTCACTTAACTGATTGAAATGTATGATTAATGCAATAACACTCGCAATTAGAACAAGATGATCTTTTCCTAAGTTTGCATTAAGCACTAGAGTAAATTAAGGATGGTTAATTTACTAGGTAAGCTCACCAAGATAGTTCCCAAAAAGGGGGCTTAAGTGGCCACTTTTTTTACTGAAATTAGGAAATACTGACCTTGGATGTGAAATTGAGGATAGTTACACTCAAAATTTTGAAATGGAACAAAAAGAAGGATCGAAGTGCTCTGATTCTACTTTCTAAACTGCTAATTTATTTTGAAAATGGTTGAGATTAAGGGGTTCAAATGAGGGACGTACACAAATTGGTGTTGTTTTTGTCAGAAAAACATAACATAGCAACTCTTGTACGACCCTCGTAGGGTGAACTTTTTTTAGTATTTTTAAAATCGCTATGGTTAGAAGTTAGCTAACAATATGTAGTTGATGCACAATTTTTTTGATAATTTTTTAATGAATATTTTATTTTTTCTAATTTTTGAAGTGGACACTTCT
>VDFB02391824.1:0-15296 GCA_007258455.2 Sequoia sempervirens | reverse complement strand
CATATATTGTGAGTTAATTCTCACCGTGGTTTTTCCCTTCTTGAATTTTCCATGTAAATCAGGTGTTCTCTTGTGTATGGTCTTGTTGTGTTTTAGTTTCTATTATTTGTTTTTCATGTTAACTCATCATAACAGATTAAGAGTTTATTAAATGAATGTGGATCTAAATGTTAATAAAGTTTTTGAAGTTTTAAGGTACAACTGATTCTTCAGTTGTCTTGTGTATGCTCCACACAAGAGTGGGGAGTAGGAATTGCCTCCACATGCCCAGTTGAGCTTTCCTTCCGATTTTATTTTATTTGATCGTTGCCTTTTTTATTTCCTCTCTTCACTGGTTTTTATATTTAAATATTATTTTTATTCATTTAGTTGACTTTTCATTTTGTGACCAGTAAAAAAGAAGAGCTAAAACACTTGTATTTGTGGTGATATAAACATTTTTGTGTGTTGGGGGGAACCGAATCAATGCATCACTTTGGAATCTATTAATAGGGGACGGTAGGGGGATGATGAATCCTGAATCCATCTACTCACTCCTGGTCAATTTCTAGACCCAAGTGCCAGGTTTCAAGAACATGTAATATTAAACTCAAAGTCAATGTAGGAAATACTTTAAAATGCAGAAAAAATAATATAAATCTGTTGCTTTTGTTGTGGCAGTAGAAAAATGTATGGAAATTTGTCACAGGTTCGCCCATGTTCGTACCAGTTGAACCCATAGAGTTATTTGCGAACCTTGTTCACACCCCTGCCAAAACCAAACCCAAATCCAGATTTGGGACAGATTGGACCTGAACTGGCAGGTCTGTAGGGCCAAACTGCTAACTTAGCTTTCAAGCAATGTGATAAACGACACAAGTCAATGTTGGTTCAAAGAGGTTATTTGATGATTCTTACCAGTCTTCTCAATTGTGTTATGTGGTATGAAGCTATATAGTTAACCTTATTACTCCTCAAGATTCTTTCCAGGAAATACCTTAATTAAATGGAAGAAAAGTTTTGGGCATGACATCTACGTCATTCTTCTAATGGATATCGTTTTGAAATATTCTTGTCCATGTTTTGAAGTCTTCTATAATGTGTCTATTCTCAGTCATTTACTCTGAGAACCTTAGTCAAGTAGTGCATCTTATCTTCTATGTGGTTTTCAAATATGGATGGCCTTGTTTGAGAGAGAATGGAGCAGCCCAATCTTTTTAGAAGGTTGTTGATGAGAAGAAGCTTAGAGATAGGGACAAGTAAAAGTATTTACTTTGTACACCTGTCAAGAAGGAAATTCATTGCTCCTTATAGAAATACGAACGTGAAGGAATGGGAAATATTTTGACTAATTTCTTGCTCAATTGAATATTAGCCTATTAGGGAAAATGTGCTTGAGATGCAAAGTGTAACTTTTTCTTGGCGAAAACCTTTGTGAGATCAATTGGTGTTAGTACTATCAGCATATTTTTTCCATCACTCTTCTTTTAAGTGGAAGGAAGCAAGTTTTCTCTCAAGGGCCAACATTAGTATAATGGTAAGCAGGAGGTAGCTGGAACGGGACCCTACACCACTCATCCGATGAAGTTCTTGAACCTATATTGGACAAGGTGGTGCTACTATATTTATCTCTATGGTGAAAATTATAAAAGCTTTAGTATAAATATGCTCCTCTCATCTTATTAGTGTAGCAAGAGACTTTTCTAATCCACCATATTAAATGTAGAAACGAGATGTTTATATATATATATATATATATATATAAAGTTAATTTTTTTATCAAATAAAGTGCAGTCTCTAAAATTCATTCAATAAATTTGCTAAATAGAATGTAGATACATTACATATTGAGGGATGGATAAAATGCGAGCATACCAAATGTGATGCAAAGAATTTTATGCTTCTTGATAAACAAAATTAAAATTCACTGCATGTTGACTTATAAATAAAATGTCTTGACTCCTTGCATTCAAAGAAGAATTCATTCCATTTCCTTAATAAAAAAATGCATATACACTACTTAAATCCTTCTACCTCTATAATAGATAAAACATTCCTTTATCATACCAGATGTAATATTTCATTTTTTTGCTTACATGTACAACCACAAACTTATTCTAGATTACATTCTATCATAAAAGCTATGAAACAAAGTCCATGTTAGCTCTATAACAGTAAGGCAAGGAATGTGTGAGAAATCTAAATTAGTATTTCAAAACCAAAATAATACTAGCAATCACACCTTGGTGTGTAATGGGTACGCTGAAGAGGTGTGGAAGGTCAATTAGAAAAAAAATTGGGCTAGTTTTTGCATACATGAGGTAAATTGGCTGGTCAGCCATTTAGCAAATGTTGTTGTTTGTGCAAAACAAAGATCTCAATGGAGAAGTGATAGCTTCAAATCAACTATGCACCCTCTTATAAGGATCCAGACACAAAAAATAAAACCTGTGCATGAGAAAGATAATCATGTAGTCACATAGTGTTATCTCAAGAAATATTTTATAATAAGTGTTTGGAACTCTAGAAGAAAAATAATTAAGTACATAGGTGTACATTTAAGTTTTAATTCAATAGGGAAATAGGAGAATGAGAGAGTTCATTATTGAATTGAGTGATAAACAATCAACACTTCACAAAGCAAAAATAGTAGGGTTTTTTATCTCATACCTTCTATATTTGACCTTATCATATTTATGTTCATATATCACCAATTTTAGGTCAATAGGTCTCAAAAAGTACATTAAGCTATAATAGAGAAGACTAGAGTTAAAGGATCATAGGTTGTGAAAATATCAAGCAATTGTGAACTAAATAAATGCTAACATAACATGAGAATAAAGCCAAAGAGGTGAACTTCTGAACTATAAAAACTAAGTATAACTAAAAATAGTCTTATTTTGAAACCTGATCTCCCAAGGAATATGTTGGTTGTTTTCTAAGAACCAAGCTGATCTTCAAGGAAGCCTATGGACTTTTCCATTTCCAATTCTCAGCAACCAGAAGGGATTGGCCAATGAACAAGTGAAAGAAACAATGCTTTCCTCCTGCACTTTGGGCTCTACAAAACCTAGGAGGGTGATCCGACAATGTATTTTAAAGACCTCTGCACCTAATGACCGAATACATTGTAAATAACAGATAAATTCTCATATAATAGCTCAACAAATGGAATGTATCGAAGAAGTTGGCTGCTCCTTAACAACACTCAACATTTAGAGCATGAGAATAGAACCATTCAACATAAAATAACAACAATTGTGATCCATTTAAAGGTTTGTTTATAAAGTTGATTTGCTATTGAATTGACCAACAAAATGTATCATGAACACTCACTTAGATCAATGTCTCATCTTAGGAACAAATTCAATATTAAAACCTATAGTACAATTTGACAACAATTCAACACATAGCACCATAAAGCTTTGACAATACTACATTACAGCATCGTATTTATTGTAATTTCAACCATAATTTCTTACTAATATCCTATCATTCTTGATTCACATGAATCTACAACTTCATTCAAGCATTTTCATTAATTCTTTGAATTAAAAGCAAGAACAAAACTACACATCTGCGCTAGAAATCAATGAAGACAAATAAGACAATCCTTGATCGTATTATTCATAATTCATGAAACAAGTACATAGGAGAGAAATGGATTTGAATTTGAACCATTTTGTATTCAACTGCTAGTATTGCTTTCAAAATTATATATGAATATTTGACAGACTCAAGACCTAAAACCAAACTCTGAAATGCTCTCTATATTCCTTTTCTAAATTCTTTATGATCAATACAAAACAATGAACCCAAACTTCTGGCCTTGAATTCCTTCTTAAAGAAATGATGGAGAAAAATGTAAGATTCGGGCCAAGAAGTACACATGTCCTAATTCAATTGGACTGATACAAAATATTCCCTATTCAGTTATATTTGTAGTTTCACATGGAGGGAAACATTACACGAGACAAAAGCTATTTTCATTTTTAGTTGAAGATCAAGTCCTGCCTTCTAAAAGGCATCTTTAAGTTGATGTAGCAGTGTCCACATGCTTCCAAAAGTGTATCTGCATACTCAAGCATAAAGTGAAATAAAATCATAAAGTGTAAAAGGTAGAAGAGACAAAATACGTATCCACGTCTGCAACCTTGTCATCAAATTCAAATTGGGAAGAAGATAATATATTATCCATACTTCATCAAAAGCCTAATTTGTACTAGTTCCAAGCTATGCATTGTACTTCTCCCATCCGTTACTCACCAAACCAAAATTGTAATGTCATCTGATAGTTCTAACTCAATCCTCAAGAACATCCAAATACTTATCTTTCGAGGACTGAAATTTAGGTCTTCTATAGGCCAATTGAATTTTATGATTTCATCATCCTTTGTTCTATAAGGGGCATACTTGGTTACCACCTGATTTGCTTCTTTGTCAAACTCTTCTAGAGCAACTCCTACATGAGTGATCATATCTATGTTCTTTTTTAGCATGATCATATCATTCCCTTGAAAAATTAAAGCTGCTTGTTTTGAAATCACTTCATTTGTTTCCTTCCTCCAATTTTGCAGGGCTTTAATATTACCATCATCTTTCAATATGGAGGGAAGAAGACCATGATTCATCTCATGAAAATTCTGGACAAGCTCCCTTATCTTGGCCTCCAAAGGCTCTATCTTTCCTCTGAATTCTTGAATTCCATTTATAGTCTTGAGGGTTGGCTTGATATTCTCAAGTGAATTAACATCATGCTTAGCTCCCACAGCCATTATTCTCAAGTCTTGTAGTCTTGGGATCCATGTCTCCATTAGAGGAATTTCCACCTCCTTATTAATATCAAAGTTGTTTATTGCATATTTCATGGTAGAATAATTAGCATGGATGTTGATTAAATTATTGTTCACTCCTCTATTTAGATGTTCTAAGACTGTAGTGACAATTTTCATATTGCTAACAAAGATTTATCTATAATTTTTGTCACATTTTTCCTCATACTCCTTCAACTTTTGGAGTAGTTCTTCCCCGTTGACCTCTTCTTCCTATTGTGCACTGGATGTATATGGATTTTCCACTGAAATGGGCACATTTCCCATATTGTAGGGCACAATTTCCCATGAATAAATTGTTAGCAACAGTTGTTGGCTCTTATGGAGTAGAAGGTGAAGTAGCATCAATTTCCATTGGTTCACCATGTTGCAAGTTTTGTATTTTTTCTTTCAACAATACCAGTTCAGTTTGTAGCTACATGGTGTGTTGTTGATTCTTCCCATAATCAATCAATAATTCATTGTACTTTTTTCTATAACTCTCCTTTTCAGATTTCATTGATTCCATTGTTTCCTTTGTGAATTGAGCAATATTTATTAACATTTTGCAGCCTCAATTGTTGAAGTGTCTAAAACTCTCTTTATTATCAAGCCTCCCCTGTAATCTGTAGTAGGCTCTGCAATATTAGGCTTCTTGGTATTTGGGGCTATGGCCCAAATATGTGTCCAACTACTCATTGAATGCAAATCCTTGTAGTGTAATTGTAGCTTCCTCTTCTAAATTGTAGAGAGGTCTATCATATTTCTTTATTGTGTCAAATGCAATGGAAAAAGACAAATCACATTCAAGCAATAAAAGAATTCCACTTTTTCTAACAAGTTCTCTACCCTCAACTGCAATTACCTTTTGATACTTCTCTTTCATTTCTTTTATTACCTATGATTTGATAACTACATCAGGTAGCTCATGATGGAGGCTCCTCTGCTCTGCAAATTTTTCCACAAATTCATCTTTTTTCACCCTCCAAAAAATTTCCATGAAGGGCTTGTATTGCACAAAAGAATCATCATCCATGAATTTATTACATGCCTCTTCTCTTACATGATTTTGGTTATTCAAGCCAGTGAGGTCAGCCTTTCTTAGTCTCAAACCAAGCTACTATGGAACAATATCCCTAGGTGGAGATGGCATCCCTTGTTACATCTCTTCATCAGATTCCTCTTCATAATCCACCAAACTAGCTAATTGAACCCTTTGTTTCTTTTGAGGTGGCTTCTTTGGTGGTGGTGATGATTTCCTTGGTGGGGAATCAATATCAATGAATTCAAGTCTAGTTAACCTAGGAGGAGATGGTGGTGGCATTTGTGGAATTGGTGAAGGACTCCTTTGCTTCTCTGGTTGAGAAGGTCAGCAATTGTATCCTTTTTCTTTGCCTTATTTTTCTTCCTTTTGAAAACAAACCTTATGTTTCTTAGGGGGTTGGGAAGATGGAATTGCTTCCATTATAGGGGTATCCCCATCATCTTGTTCTTCTATGGAAATGGCCTTCCTCTTTTCTTGAATTATTCTCTCACCTTGCAGGTGCCTAACCATTGTTTCAAAATTCTAGAATCTATCCTTTGCATTTCATTAGGGATTTTAGCAAGAGTAATGAATTGTGGATCCTTTTCCCTCATTTCCCTTTGAAATTTATCAAAAGCAATCCATTTTTCTTTTCTATCAATTTTTCTTTGAAAATAAAAAAATGTTTCTAATGTCATCTTCAAGGAAATAAAAATTGTGAATAAATTTGGAGCTTATATTCCTCATCTTCAACCATGCCATGAATTCTTCAGGTTTATGATTTCTTGTTGTTTCCCTCCTCATATTCAGTGGCTTAAGAATATCATTTAACTTGTCCCATCCTCCTTTAATCATGAAAAATTTAGAAAATCAATTATATGAAGGGAAGAATTTTCCCTTTCCCTAATCCTTTAGGTGGTTATTTTCCACATTCCCCAATTGCCACATTACTTCTAAAAATCCAATTCTCTCTAGTACATCTTTAGGCAACAAGTGGGGTGAAATAGTTATACCATAAACCCTCAAAATAGTATAGGTGGGATAAGGGATAACATCCCCCCCAGTTGTGATCAATACCAAGTTTCGACCTCCTTTCCTTAGGCCTCAAAAATTCATGCAAGGCTCTAGGAATCCTTTGCATGTTTAAAATCAACACCCTTCTCAATTTGGAAGCAAATAAATCTTCGAAAAATACATAATCAAACTTTCTATCATCCTTATCAAGGACCATAGTCCAACATTTCATAGGAAGCTCCAAGCTGCCCTTTTTATATGTTCCAATGTCATATCTTTTTGAAAGTATGAAGCACCTCTGAACAATAGCATGTGCATAAACAATGAATACTAGAAGAACTTGACCCCATCTTTACCCTTTTTCAATTCAACCAGGCCCTCATGAATTCTTTCTGATAGATACCTAGCATAATCATACAATGTGTAATATGTGGGGTGTTGGATGTGGGATACCATGTACATCCAATCTCTAGGTATGCTTGTGACTGGGTCATAACTAATGATTTGAAAAATAGAATAGGTCTTTTGGAAATAGGTCACAAAATTATTGATAGGCTAGGGTTCTTTTTCTGAAGGACCTAATACCACCCTTGTACCATATACAAATTCCAAATAATTTGGAAATATTGAGACTTTAAATGTGTGCTTTACCTTCTCATACTTTGCCCTGAATTTGTTCTCGTCAATGGGCAACATATCCTCACTCCATTCAAAGAGCTTAAATTTTTTTGCAATCTCCTCTCTTGTAACCTTAAACATTTTTATCCCATAAAATTTCCTCACAATCCTTGTGATTGGATCATAATTTCTAGCTAATTCCTTTAGCAAATCCACATCCATATAGACATTGGGCACAACTAGCTTTCCCAAGTCTAGATTCCAGGGGTTACCCATAGGAATGCCATAATTCTTGTTCCCAAACCAACAAGAAAAAATATGCCACCTAGTGTAAGGCAATGTGGCATCTTTGATAGCATTGTGCTTCTCTACCAATCCTTCTACAATTTGTTTCCCTCATAACAGTAATTGACCCTTAGGTTTTTCAGAAGTTGAGAGTTGTAATTGCTCAATTAGGTCATGGACTATAGGTCTGAGAGGGATTTTTGAGGCCTCTCCCTTTGATGAGGACACTTTTACTTTTGGGGTCATGATTCTAGAGTTTACAAACTAGATTTTCCTTCAAAGAACTAGAAACTTATGGCTTAGGCATAAGTTTGACTTAGAAAACAATAGATGTTCAAGACAAGCTAATTGCTTTAAATTTATGTCAAACCTTAATTTAAATGCATGAAAAATGAAACCTTAATGACTGAATGAATGAGTGAGTGCAATTAAATAGGTTCTAAGAAATTTTAGAAGCAAGGAAGTGGTTTTACTTACTGGTTTATAGAACACTCAAAAACCCTAATTTTGTCGTTGAACAAGCCTAAAAATTGTAGCACGAGCTCCTTGAATGCGCAGAATTCCTTTAAAAATCTTCAATTGTGCTTTAAAATAGGTTTTAATGGCTTTAAAACCTTCCAATTTGGTAGCTTTGCATCTTGTCTACCATTATGGTTCACTCGCGCGAACCAAAATGGTTGATTTTCCTTCAAAATCAACTTTAAATGTCGACCATTGATTGTAGAGTGAGATGGCTTGATGGACGACTCAGATTCGGTCAATAGAGTTTGAAAAAGTTGGTTGTAGTCCTTAATTATTGTTGACCAATCAAAAACAAGATGTGTGGAAAATTTTCCCAGTCACCTGCAAGCTCCACTACTTCTTAAGCCCTGAGGAAGAAATCCACATGTCGTCTTCCTTGCTTCCCTATTGGTCTTAACTTGCATGTAACTTTCAGCAATGGGGGGTGGGGAAGGGTTCAAATTTAATCTAGAGTCTCAAACATATGCATCAATGACCATAATACTACTTTCCCGTGCACATAACCTTCAGACACAATGGAAAGCCAAGATTAAAATATCTTGTTTACCTTTGTAACACGTGCTTAGAAATCCCTTTAGTAGCACAAAATTTACCAGATCCATAACCTTGTGCATGAAATATTTCATTAATATTTCCCTTTTCTCTAATGTTCCTTTTTCCACTTAGATGAATCCACGTGGTGGTCTCCTGCTTTCCCACTGAGAGACGAGAGGTAGAAGTGGGTCCCCCACAGGATGGCGGGGAGCAATCAAGATTGACCCACATCATCCATCCTTGACCGTCGATCTCATTTAGATGGAGTGATCGCTTCTTTCAAAGCCTAATGTGATCGCTTCTTTCAAAGCCTGATGGGTCCCACTAACAAGGGCACACATGTCACCACCTCGCCAGCCCGTGAGAATATTTTAATGCATATTAAAATTGGGTGGGGGTGCGAGGAATGTTCTAGATGAAGATACATCATTCAATATCCGTCGTTGATTAATTTCAACCTGCTACCTGCTGACTTTCAAAGACACTGTGCCTGCTACTATAGAGGGGCATGTGGCACTCACCCTCCAGCCTGACATATTATTTTAATGGAAAATAAAATGAAGCAGGAGCATGGGGAGCGGTCAAGATCTAATCTTCCAGATCCAACGGTCCTCATAACACTAGAAATTTGCACATGCCAATGGTTAGTACTTAAAAGGTGGCTTGACTAGACACACAATGGATGAGGAAATAAAAGATAAGGCTGAGACTTTAGGTCAACCATGGAAAAATTAAAAGCCTTGACATTTAGACCATTTATCCCAAAATTAAAATATTTCAACCTGCATAACATAAAGCAATATTTTGAACAAGACGATGAGTAACAACTGGAACTATTAGGATTAAGGGGTAGGTAGATAGACAAACTCAATGGCATAAGTCATGACTTGAATGACTAGGAATAGGCTACAAGTAGTCAACAATGAAATATAACATTTTCAAAGGGAATAAGACTTAAGGTTTATTGGAGGGTTTAAGGCACATATAAACCCTAGAACTAAAGAGCGACATGAAACCCTAAGCCCTAGGACATGAAATAACTATATTTTGCAAACTTTATTTATGGAATGTAAACAATTTTAGGGGTTCCACCAGAAGCATTAAGATGACAAAAAATAAAGATGGTAGTAGTGATATCACCATGTTTGTAGCTTAGATCACCATGAAAGGGCCAATGCAAGATACAATGATGCCCATAATATGTCTAGGAATAAGATGGTCAAGATTAACAATACTCATTTAAGCAATCCTGACACACATCCTAGAACCTTTCTTAACATCCACAACCAATGAACCTCTGGTAATAAAGAAAAAAGTTGGCATAGGCAGGGAAAATGCTACAAAAAGTTATGGAGTCTAATATATTTGTAATAATAATGGTCATGGCTCACAATAAGTTATGCCTTGTTAAGCACATACTTAGTTATAAATTTCTTATTTAAGATGTAGAGTCTTAATATGATTTTAACATAGTCACCTTCATTAATTTTCCATTATTGTTTGGAATAAAGACCGAGACCTCTTCCTATGTTTTGGGAAGAGTTGATAGTTGTTTATAGTTTGTTTTCATTCCAATAAAAATCAAACTCTCAAGATCATGTATATATTTTTGATCTTATGAGAGGTTGAGGATCTAGTATTCTCATGTTAAGTAGATTTGGATATAAGTAATTTTTCTATCAAATCAATATTTTTTTCTCAGTTATCTGTTCAAATTGTAATAAAGATAAATTCAATTGTTTACATGAAATTTTGAGTTAATATTTAAGAGGAATATCATGGGATTGCAATGACTCAAGCAAGGTCCACTTAAAGTAACTGTAATACTCCTTCTAGTTTAGGTTATTAATTATAGTAGAATAAATTGCTAAGTTGTATTTTTTGTTTAAAGTTAGCTTGAATTGTTGAGTAGTGATTAATTTTCATTACAATTATCTTAAGTAAGTTGTAGCATAGTTGAGTCATTAAATCATTGTCTTCACAGGAGTAGTTACCTATAGCAAATGTTATTCAGTTAGATTCACTTCTAAATAAATTTATTTCAATCAAGTTTCCTTTAATTAATTTTATTCTTTTTAGCTCTTCTATACACAATTGATTAGTACGACTTAGGATTCTCAACTACACATACAGTGCTAGCATCATCCAAGAAATAACAATTCCTTGGTTGATAAATTAAATTACCACATCTACGATAATGAATTGCTTAATAAGGGATCAATTGGTCCGTTGAGTTTTATGTATGCATTACCTACATCAATTGATTGAACATGGATGAAGCTATACAATCAGGGGGGAAATTTTGTTTACTTTTTAGATTTTTTCTTGTTCGCTCATGTGCACGTTTTTTCTTGGGTTACTTTACATCTATGTTCATCCTTGGAGAATTTTATGAAAACATCATCATGGTCTTTGATTCATGGTGTTATATGTCATATGCCTTCTTGTGACCATGTTTTCCTTTTCAATCAATCTTACAATACATGGAAACAACATCATCATGATTTTTCATATCATAGTGTGTCCTATCATATGATATAGCAAACATCAAGTTGCTCAAATTTATTAGAATCCATTGTAAAATTCATTGCATATACATTAACAATAAAATTATTTCATTCTCCATCATATCCATTCCACCTATCCCTTTATCATATCTAACTTTTCTAAACAACCAAAAACTAAAATAATAACTTCACATGTCCTATTTATTCATACATCATTGATCTTTTGCATACTTCTTCCTTCCATTCATCACTAATCTTTTCAACCTCAATATTCATCCTTTTAAACTTACTCTACTCATCACCAATCATTTCATGCATCACTAAATCTATCCCATCTACCCCTTACATTCATTCCTAACTATTCAATCTCTCTATCATCCATTTTGAGAGTATGTACTCATGTTCTTGAACCCCACCAATCCTCTCAAGGGAGTATCACTAAAACATCGATTAATCCTACAATTTAATTTTCAATGCTTGGAGCATATTATATTTTCTCGCTAAGTGCCAATATTTTCTCGTTGAGTTCCTATATTTGTTTTCTTTGAAATATTGTTACTTCACAATGCTATTTCAAAGTGTAAAAAAATGTAGACACTTATTTATCAGGTCACTTTCTAGTATCACATCTAACATTGGATCTTAATACCATGTCGACTCTCTTTTCATTTCATGATAATTCTCCTTTTTATTTACTTTCATAGAATTAATTAAGTATTTCATGTTACATGGTTAATTATGCTAATACTTATTCATTTATCCCAAAATAAATAAGTTTATTTTCACTTATTTTTCTATAAATAATAAAAAATATGATTACTCAATCATATTTCATCATAACTCCATACTTTCTTCTTCTTTTAACCTATGAACAACTATTTAGTCAAAGTAAATAAATAAAAAATATTAGTTATCCTCACCCATTTTAGAACCTAGTAAGGAGCCATCATAACTCTTCTTGATCATTTTTAGTCAATTAAGATTCTCCACTCATCTCAATCAATCTCAACCATCCATTCAAGATTAAATCCTTGTCATGTATATCCTTAATCAAAAAACTATAAATCAACCCCCAATCCGTCATCAAATCATAAATAAATTATCAATCCACAAGTACATGTTGATTTGAGGAGCAACCGACATCTTCACATCAATCATCTAAGAGAATGCCCGACATATCTAAGGTTTGCATTTGGTAATAATTTGCTGATTTTTTATTATATTTGTGTTCCTTGTTTGCTCTATTTGAAGTATTCTTAAGTTTGAAATAAAGAACTTAGATTTGCATTAGTTTAGTATTGTCATTCCAAATCTAGGATATACAAGTACTAAAGATTTAGTTTTGCTCAAGAGAGGATCACAGAAATTAGGACAAGATAATGCTCTTAGACACTCAGATTTTCAAGATTCAATCATCTCTATTCTTTGGTGAATTATCTAGTTCCAATTTTTTGTTTACAATCTTCTATCATAATATATCATCAACTAAAATTCACATTACAAGATACACAACCGCAATCTGTCTTGTTTTTGTTAGTAAGATATACAATACAAAACTCTTATATCTAAAATATTAAATATACAATCTTCTATCATAATATATCATCAACTAAAATTCACATTACAAGATACACAACCGCAATCTGTCTTGTTTCTGTTAGTAAGATATACAATACAAAACTCTTATATCTAAAATATTAAATATACTTAATTAACTTATTCATTCATTTAACACCCTTTTCTTAACAAGTTATTCTCTATCGAACATAATGATGCCAATTTAACCATAATTTGTAATTAAATATAATTTGAAAACATACTAAATTTCAAATTTCAATTAATTTTTTTTAAAAGGTGCAATGCACCCATATTATTACGGGTAAATGCTTTTGACAAATTCTTATATCTAAAATATTAAATATACTTTATTAACTTATTCATTCATTTAACACATGTTTCTTAACACAAAGGCCCAGCAAAGGCACAAGGCCTACAAGCACTTTGGCCCAGCAAGGGTTTGAACCCTAGTGGCAATCACTACAACCAAGCGACTTGACCACCGAACCACACCCTTATCGGTCGCTTGCTTCTTTTTCATTGTAAATAACCATAATAAAATTATTACTGACTTCATATTTTATATTTGGATGTATACCAGAGTTGTATAACATGAAAGACCAAAGCAAAAACTCCATTTATTCAGCTTCAAATTTGTGTCTCAAGATTAAGCAGAGGTTGGTGTCAAAATATACATTTTGCAAACGTGTGAATCAACACTTGAGGTAAGACTTCCTTTTAAACTTGTTGGTAGTTATGAATGAAGCAATATCAAAATGGACAAATAATTGCAGTCAAATTCATAAAACTCATTAATAAAATAGACACAAAATTGCAGTCAAATTAGTGGAACCCATTAGAATTAGTTCAAGAGAAAGCCTAAAATATGCTGATATCTTGATCAACTAGATAATGTTAGGCACAAAAAACATAACAAGGAGAGTTGTTGTAGTCTTACAGCCCACAAGTCTCTAACTTGAACAACAGTTTTTGATGAAAGGCCAATGTCTTTCCATTTGGCAGTGATAGAAGCTGTAGAATTGCTTCTGTTCCACAACGCTACAGTCACTCTTTTCTTGGACAAAGGCCCTGCCCACACCTGTAAATGATCAAATTCACACAGATTAGACAGACAAAATCTGAATTGTTTCTAAGGGAAAAAAGATGCTATTTAATTTCAGAGGCTGAATAAAAGTCTTCTCTTTGTTAATCCATTAACCCACAAAAATATCCATACCTCAAGGTCTCCTTGCTTGCTCACTTTCTTCCCCTGAACTCCTAATGAATCTGTGCCCATACAAAAAGATTGGAGATGGGGATGAAGATCGAAACCCATTCACAAACTTTTATACTAAAATATTTAAAGTGAACTGATATGTACAACTCACCTTGATTGACATCAATAACCTCTTTGTTTCCCAAGATTTCTAGAGTTTCCTTACTCGCATTCCTTATGTCAGTGGTAATCATCAAGGGTGCCTGAAATGTAAAAGATATACGGTTATGAACCCTTAGCCACAAGATAATATAAAGGTCTTTGTCAAGGTGTCTCCTTTCACTAGTATGGTGTTTGAAAGGATGTGAATGACTCTAGGAAAATTCACTGTCAGTAATTCACTGACGGAAAAAATTCATTGTCAAGAATTCACTGCGGGGAAATTCACTGCCACCAACAATTCACCGCCACAGAAAATTAATCACTAAAAATTCATACATTTAAATTTATTGCACAGTGAATTGTCATGGCAGTGAATTTTTCCATAGTGAATTGTTGACGGTGAATTTTCCCTCGATAAATTACTAGTGGTAAATATGTTCTTATGAACTGGATACCGATTCTTAACCAAACAACCAATTTCTATATTTACTAATGAACCCACTTCACCTATTTATGCATTAAGCAGAGGTCTATATTTGTTACCTTCATTAAGGCCCATATGCTGAATTGTGATCTGTACTCCTCAATTGTCAAACTGGGACCCATCCTTCCAATCTGCAATACATCAGCATCTGGTTTGGATAACACAAGCACAAAATTATTTGATATATAGTATGGATATTACCATGGAAATCAACAGTAATATTTTGTCAATGGGGCAATTAAAGTACCATTCCATCCACGGTCAGGACTGTGAAAATTCTATTGCAGTTACTGATTATTAATCTCCTATCTAATACATAGATTATTTGACTTTGGAAAATTAATTCTCAGCAAATATCGAAGAATAACACAACTGCAACTTCACCAATAAAAACTCACAAGAATAGAGAAGAAAACATTCACAATAATGAACACAATATTTTTGGACAAATTGTCCGTGGAAAAACCCCGAAGGGAAAACCACTACTGCAGATGAGGAATTATATTAAACTTTAGCAAATTAAGGAATACAAAAACTGCTTGCCTCTTACTGGCAGAGCTCCGGCAATATCCTTCTCCAGAAA
>VDFB02391822.1:9663-98515 GCA_007258455.2 Sequoia sempervirens | reverse complement strand
TCGCAGCAAATCTTGTGGGAAGTCAAATTTTTCATATGACTTATTTTATAGCATTGTTTTTTTGCTCAGTTAATAACCAAGGAAAGGTACTTATATTAATTTGGTCTCCATCGCTATTTAATTGAATGATATTTTTCATTGCATGATTGGCTTCCTGAATGTCACTACAAATATTGACAGTTTTTTCTTTGTTATTCCTTCCATCCAATATTTTTCATAACGTTTTTATTATATTTTTTCGGATATGCATTGTATCAAACAAATGCACAATTTGTAGCTGCTCATAGTAGGGTAACCTACTAAATTGTCTAGAATAACTTTTCAGTCCCTGTGGAAGCCAGCTATTAATGCCTTGACGACCTTCATGAAGCATATAAGTTAAACAAATTAACAAGGACAATCATTGTCAATTACAGCATGAGTAAACACAACACAATATAAAAATATAAATTCAAAACATATCATATATGATAGATAAACAATTTGATCTGATGTATAACCTTGATGATTAATTATATTATATTCCAACTTCCATAGGCGAGGTGTCATTCTTTGTGGTTTTGATATAGTCTCTTCTTTCCCATTGAAAAGATGTTTTTTAGTAGTTCGATACTTATGATTTATGTGGAGGAAGTGTCTATACTCATCAAACACCTACTTTCCTAAACTTGTTGACTGACGAGATTTCATCTTTGGACCACAAATTGGACATGCAAATTTTTTTTTTGTTTGAAGACCTATAATATCATATACAATTGGATTAAATATGTCTGTTTTTATAATTATATATAATGAATAGATTATTTAAAAAAAATAAATGATATCTACTTCATAAAATTAAATATTGTTGAAGTACAGTCAAATGTTATAAGATACCACAAAAATGTGTTAGCCCTAGGTCATCATGAATTTTCCATACAAGTATTGCATGGAATTGAAATTGTCTTTGTCCTATTGGTCTAGAGACATCATACATAGTGACACCATTCCATAACTTTAGTAACTCATTGATAAAAGGCTTGATATATATATTCATATCTTTAACTTGGTACTTACCTAGTTGAATGAACATAAACATTACATAATTATTATAACCATTTTACTGCAAAATATAAATTAATGTACATGACTATTGAATAAAAAATATATGTCATTATGCAACAAATAAGACAAATGAGATGCTACTACATTAAATAAAATTGATGTAAACAAATACCTGGAACAATCATTGACAACATTATGTGCTCCCTCTTTATTGACATCCATGGAGGAATGTTATTGTTGATAACAAAAACAGGCCACACCAAGTAAATAGATCCCAACTCTCCAAATACATTGACACCGTCTGCCCCAATGAAAGCCTAAGATTATGAGATTCTTGTTTAAAGTGTGGCCATTTTTCTTCCATGTCCCTAAATGCAGAACCATCTACAGGCATTCGAAGAATGTCATCTCCACTTCTATTTTGTGCATGGTAATTCATAAATTGTGCAAAGTTTTCACACTTAAATAATAGTTGCATACATGGAATAATGGGAATATAACAAAGAAGTTTGTGAGACACATTTTTTGTTAGTTCATCTGCTCAATATCTACTGATATGACATTCTAGGCATTCTGTTGCAAATTCATGTTGTTTATGATATATAATATGATCATTGGGACATGCATCTATTGCTTGATACTCCATTCTGATATCTTTCATAATGCTAGATAAATCTCAGTATGACCAAGGTAAAATATTTGATGGTGGTAACAAAAATTTACTAATCAATCTACAACAAAAAATAATTTTTTAATATAAAGAATATTAATGTTACATATTTCATCCTCTA
Organism: Sequoia sempervirens; assembly: GCA_007258455.2. NCBI lineage: Eukaryota > Viridiplantae > Streptophyta > Pinopsida > Cupressales > Cupressaceae > Sequoia > Sequoia sempervirens. The sequence continues at coordinate 96,680 of VDFB02391822.1, read as the reverse complement.
TTTACTAGTGATGAACTAACAACAATTAAAATAGATGAAAAAAGATGACATATATGGCATACCTTAACATCCATGAGATTGCTATGTTTGATAAACCATTCATAACCTTCAAGTTCAATAGCAACAATACAGCAGAGAGAAGAGTTATTTGGGAGCCTTCATAAAGGGTCTCGTATGCCTTCTCAAGTATAGGTAAATCATGAACATCATCAAAGTCTTCTCGATCATCATAATTAGCTGTACCACTAAATGTGTCATGATTCAATATATTTGTACCATCATCTTCAACTGTGTTTTCAAGTGCACGATCATCTTCTCCATAGGATCATTAACTTCATCTTCGATATTCACAGTTCCATGTTCGTCCACTTGCAAAACCACATTCCTCGGGTCGTGATAATCCATATCATGTTCCCTAGGGTTCCCCACCTTTATAATAATGATAGACACAAATAAACCATGATCATGATCAAGTGATATATATATATATAATGTTAAAATGATATAAACATTTACAAATTCAATCAATATAAAAAAATATAATGAACAACTTACCAATGGATGATAATCATGCCCCCCTTCAATGTGACCATGTTGCCTACAATGTTTCTCAGCTATTGTGATTAAAAGTCGTCTCATCTTTAAACCCTTGTAATATTGCAAGGACAATAACATTTCCCATCACCCTTTCTTTTCAATCTAGCCCACACTCTATCAAGTGTCTCTTCATTTTGTTTTGGACTAATATTATCTGACATGATTTTTCTTTACCAAGTTTGAATATTTAGATCTTCAAAAAATATAAAACTCACACTCCAATAATTTTTATTCATAGACAGGTAAGAAAATCTAATAATTTTGATATTTTACACCAAAAAAAATTGGCATGCAACCATCCTTGCAAAAGAGAAGATAGTCTAAAGTTAATGACCGCAAAAAACACTTTAAAATGCTAATTCCAAAACTTATTAAATTTTGATTTTACTATGATTTTCAACCGTTAGACTCCTAAAATCAAAATATTGAACTTGCACAACAAAATCTAAAAACACAACTCTGAAAATGCACAAGTTTAAAAATGAAATCTGATGAGATGTTGCTTTAAAATATGATTTTCAAACCTGGAAGTACAAATCTGACTTCACAAATGAATTCTGGGAAAGGACAATGACTACCCTCACCCTAGTGAAAGCTTGTTGAATTTTTTCTGATTTTTCCCAAGAAAATCGTCCTTAGTTCTCCACAAACTATCCAAAATATAGCAAATTCACAAGCAGAGAAAATTTCTAAGAATCGCAAAATGGTGTCACAATAAATAGTTGAGCTCACTTTTTATTTATGCCAGTCTCAATTTTTATTTCACATGTTCGTCGAAATTTTGACAAAAACTCTTTGTCACAATTTCAATGAAAAAATAGGTTCATCAAAATTTCAACGAATGTCGAGGATAAAATTTTAAAAATTTGAAAATTACAAATTAAATATCACTAGTACCCGACAATACATCTAATTATCCATCTTTCGTCAAATTTTGTAGTCAAATGAGTTAGTGAGGGTGCAACCCGATACATAAAAATTAACTCAAAAAATAAGAGAATAATTTTATTATTCAGAAAATGGAACTTCTTACATGCAAAGGATCTCAAATCCTCAAGTTCTACAATAGATGTAAGTTACAAAAAATCACAGAATAATCCTTTTCGTAGTGTGTGAACTTGTTCCCCCAAAAACTACACAAAAATTAGAAACCCTCCTATAAATAGAGCTCCTTATTAGTTTGGAGCCAAAACAACATTCAAATTTGAGTTTTTGGTGGCCTAGCGCCAAAAGTTACAATTTGAGATTCAAATTTTAAAGTACATTCAAAAAATAGTATCTTCTAGAAAGTGTGCCAACTTCTAGGAGTCATAACTTTTGATCCAAGACTCCATTTTTTGAACTGTTGGAAAGGTCTTAGAATCAAGAATGTGCTCAAAATTTGCTACGCTGATTTCAGAAAGTTTTGGGGTCGATTTGAGACCGTTTAGTGCCTCATTTGATTTGGAAGGTTTTTAGGTGCAATTCTTGGAGACTAAAACTACAATATCTTTCAACCCAGGAATAGAAAAGCAAAACTGTAAATTGGGAATTACATTATGATGAAAAGGATATCTAGAAATACAAAAAAATCTAAGGAACTACTAACATGAAATGAAACTCTCTCTTTTTTTGGGTGATGCAGGATTGCCCTTACACCACTAGATGCTCATGCATCAAACACCCAGGATAATTTAAGAAGTGACCCCATCACGTCTCAGATGGTTGAGGAAAACACAATCGTCAACCTCTACCTTAAATAGCTAGGATGAATCTTCCACAGACCTTCCTCTCCATTTCACCAAATATTCTTCATACTGCCTATTTCTGGTACTCCTTCCCACAGGGCTATCTAGGATTGCTTCAATCTCCTCCTTCGCTAAAGTAGGTGTTGGAATGTCATACTTCCCTATTGTTGGTGCATCCTCTGTGCCACCTTCATGATACTTTATCAAATCTGAAATGTTGAACATAGGGGAAATGTTGACTCCATCTGGCTTCTCTACTTCATACGCATTCCCTGAATCATGCTTCTTCAAAATCTTATAGGGACCGAATTTCTTCATCTTCAATTTGTTATAGGTACCTACTGGGAACCTTTCTTTCCTCAAGTGGACCATTACTTCATCACCAATCTGAAACTCCTTATTCCTCCTTTTTTTATCTACCTTGGCCTTATACTGCATATTCATCTTGTCAATATGTTCTCTTACCTTCTCATGTATAACCTTGATGTGCTCTACAAAATCTTTAGCTTCAGCACTTATCTTCTTCTCTTGGTCCATGTTCCTCAATTCTAGAGTTATTATGGGGCTGCCTCCATACATATTCTATAATGTTGATCTGCTAGTGCTTCTGTTGATAGAATTATTGTAAGAAAATTATGCCTGAGGTAAGATCAAATCCCATCCCTTGGGTTTATCTCCTACCAAGCATCTTAGTAGGCTACCCAAACTCTTGTTTACAACCTCTATCTACCCATCTATTTGTGGATGGTGTGCAGAACTAAACTCCATTCTCAACTTCTTCCACAAGGTCCTCCAAAAGTATCCCACAAATTTGGTGGCACGATCTGAGACAATACTCTTTAGCAAACCATGTAGTCTCACCACCTCTCTAAAGAACAAGTCAACAATGTGGACAACATCATGGGTCTTTTGCCATAGAATAAAATGTGTCATCTTCGAAAACCTATCAACCACCACAAATACTTAATCATTCCCTCTTTGTTTCCTTGGAAAACCAAGAACAAATTCCATACTTATATCCTCCCATGGCCTCTCTAGTACAGGTAAGGGCTCATACAACCCTATATTTTGGCTCACTCCCTTAGCCATCTAACATACCCTACAACTTTGTACAAACTTCTTCACATCTTGTGACAACTGAGGCCAATAGTAATGTTCACTCATAATGGCTATGGTCTTATCCCAACCAAAATGTCTTGCCATTCCTCCACTGTGCTTCTCCTTTATCAGGTTCTCCTTCATGGAACTCCTCAGAATACACAATTGACTTCCCTTAAACAACATGCCATCTTGAATTATGAAATCCAACCACTTTGTCCTGTCCACTGTAACAGATTCCTTGCAAACTTTCCAGGCCTCTGTAAAATCAAGATATTTTGCATATAATGTCTTGAGTTCATTGAACCCAACCACTTTAATCTACATCTTCATCAACAATTTTTTCCTCCTACTTAAGGCATATGCAACCCTATTGGACCTCCCACTCCTATGTTTTAAAACAAATGTATAACTCTGCAAAAATTCTACCCATTTCATATGTCTCTGATTTAATTTTTCCTAACTATTCAGGTACTTCAATGCTTGATGATCAGTATACAAAATAAATTTGTTTGGCAATAGATAATGCCTGCATTTCTTTATTTCTTGAATTATTGCATAAAATTCTTGATCATATACAAAATACTTTCTCTTGGCATCATTTAAATTTTCACTAAAATAAGCAATGGGCTTAGCTTCTTGGCTCAACACTACTCCAATGGCACAATCACTAGCATCACAATCCACATAAAACACCTTATTGAAATTTGGGAGGGATAGAATAGGCTACTCTGTCACCTTTTGTTTCAACAATTCAAAAAAAATTGTTGCTCCAGTGCTCCACTTGAACTCTTTTCTATCCCCTCTCTTTGTTTTAGTCAGGGGTGCACAAATACTAGTAAAGTTTCTAATGAACCTTCTATAAAAACTAGCCAAACCATGGAAATATCTTACCTTAGTAGCAGTTTTTGGGGTAGGTCATTCTAGAATATCCTTCACCTTCTCTGTGTCCATCTTGAGACCTTTTGTCAAGACCACAAACCCCAAGTACACCAATTCCTTCTTCATAAAACTACACTTCAAATTTATTAACAATTTCTCCTCTCTTAACTTCTCAAAGGATCTTCGAATATGCATCAAATGCTCATCCAAAGTTCTACTGAAAATCAAAATATCATCTAAATACACAATGAAAAAACTTCCCAGAAATTATTTTAATACCTCATTCATGAGCCACATGAATGTGCTTGGTGCATTGGTTAGCCCAAAAGGAATGAGTAACCACTCGTACAAGCCCTCTTTGGTCTTGAAGACAGTCTTCCATTCATCTCCCTCTTGAATCTGGATCTGGTGATAACCACTCTTCAAATCAATTTTTGTGAAGTATTGAGCTCCACTCAATGATAACCACTCTTCAGATCAATCTTTGTGAAGTACTGAGCTCCACTCAAACAGTCCATTAGGTCATCCATCCTTGGAAAGGAAAATCTATACTTGATTGTTATCTTGTTTATGGCCTGAGAGTCTGTACACATCCTCCACTCCCCATCCTTCTTCAGTGCTAGTACTATAGGTACTACACATGCACTCAGGCTCTCCCGAATCAAACCCTTTCTCAACAACTCCTAAACTTATCTGTTTAACTCCTCATTTTCTTCTGGAGTCATTTTGTGAGCTACCTTATTTGGAAAACTAGCTCCAGGGATCAAGTCAATCTAATGACTAATCTTCCTCACTAGTGGTAAACCCTTAGGTACATTATCAGAAACAATTTCTTATTCAACTCATCCAACAACCTAGAAACTTCTATTGGCACCTTCTCACTATCTTCCTTACCCACTCTAAGAATCAATGCATAGCACACATGCTCATGCTTCATACCTTCTAAAAATTATCTTCCATCAGCATAATAGATTCTAGCACTACTACATACCTTTTCTTCGGCCTCCTTTAGGGGTTTCAACTTGTAACGAACCCCATCCTTCGTCAGGGAATAAGTGTTTGCATGGCCATCATGTATAGCTCACTTGTTGAACTGCTACGGTCTCCCCAACAACATGTGGCATGCATCCATGGGAATGATATCACAGAGTACCTCATCATGGTAGCTCCTAATCTTGAAACTTCACCAAGCACTGCTCATTTACTAGAACTTTATGGTCCTTATCCAACCAGACAATCCGATGCAAATTTGGATGCCTCTCCCTCTTTAGCTTCAACTTTGTAACCATCTCCTCTGACACCATATTATTGGTGCTCCCACTATCAATGATGACTTCACAACATTTGCCTTCACATTTGCACCTTGTGTGGAATAGATTCTTCCTTTGTTCAGTCTCCTTCTCTGCAGTCACTAGTGCTCTTCTAATCAGTAGGGCTTCTCCCCTTTCAACATCATCTGAATGTTTTGATTGAGCCTCCTCGTCTTCATGTGCAACCCTTCCATGACCTTCTATCCTTTTTTCTTCCCTTCATTGATGTCGTGGACATTCATAGGCTTGATGTCCTTCACCACACTGGAAACACATTCCTATGAAATCACCTCTTTTGGATCCTTGTCCAGATCTCCCTCATCCTCTACCTCTTTGATTGCCACTATTTTGATCATGAGGGTGGTAGAAGTTATCATTCTTCTAGTTTCAATTGGTACCCACACCTTCATTTTTCTTCTCATCATCATTTCGGCTTCCAGAAGATCTTCCACTACCCTTTCCGCTCTGACTTCCTCATCCTTTTTGCTTGTTGTCGAATCTTTTGTTCAACTTCTCTTCAACTTTCATAGAAAATTGGTATGTATCCTCAATGGTGGTCATTCTAACCGGGCTTAGCTCCTCCTGAATGCTCGGTCGTAACCCATTAAGATAACGGGCTACCTTCTCCTTGTTGGCTTTTGTATGACCCATTTTGATGATTATCTTATGAAAATATTTAGTGTATTCTTTCACAGATTTGCTTCCTTGCTTCAACCCTTGCAATTTCTTCAGTAGATCTAGCTCGCAGTCCACTAGTATGAACTACTTTTTCAGTTTCTCCACCATGCAATTCCATTTGGTGATCTTCCATTTTCCTCGTCGATTTCTCTCCAACTAGACGTCTTTCCACCAAATATTGGTGTGGCCCTTCAACCTCATTTTTGTGAACTTGACCCAATCTGGGTCCTCTATCTCCTCATACTCAAAATATTCTTCTAACTCATTGATCTAGTCGATCAACTCTTCTAGGTTCAGACTTCCAAAATAACTGGGGACTTCTGCTCTAGGTCTTTTTTTGATCTTTGAAATGGCCCTTATCAGCCACATTTGGTCTTGATCAATTACTTCTTCTTCCTCTTCTACATCTTAATCTTCCTCCTCTTCTTCATCCTCACTTTCTTCTCTCCTTCTTGGGTTTAACCCTCTTCTCATCTACTCCTGCAACACATCAATCTGTCTCTAGAGGGCTTTGAAACCCTTGATCACCAGTGGATCTCTTCCACTAGCTTTTTTGCCACCTCAACCACCTCTCGCACCACCATGCCTACTAGGAATCACTCTTGGATGCATATTTCTTGACCTTGACCCACAACCATAGTCCCAGTGCAAACTACCTCACAATCGATGATATGTCCACATGCTCAAGAAAACTCGCTTTGATACCACCTGACAAGGATGCAACCCGAGACATAGAAAATAACTCAAAAAATAAGAGAATAATTTTATTATTCAGAAAATAAAAATTCTTACATGTAGAGGATCTCAAATCCTCAAGTTCTACAACAGATGCAAGTTACATATATAAAATCACATAATAATCCTTTTTGCAGTGTGTGAAACTTGTTCCCCCAAAAACTACACAAAAATCAGAAACCCGCCCATAAATAGAGATCCTTATTAGTTTAGAGCCAAAACAACATTCAAATTTGAGTTTTTAGCGGCCTGGTGCCAGAATTTACAATTTGAGATTCAAATTCAAATTACATTCAAAAAATAGTATCTTCTAGAAAGTGTGCCAACTTCCGAGAGCCATAACTTTTGATTTGGGACTCCATTTTTCAAACCGTTTGAGAAATTGGAAAGGTATCAGAGTCAAGAACGTGTACAAAATTTGCTATGCTGATTTTGGAAAGTTTTGAGGCTGATTCAGGACCGTTTAGTGCCTCAAATTTAATTTGGAAGGTTTTCAAATGCAATTCTTGGAGACTTAAATTGCAATATCCTTCAACCCAGAAATAGAAAAGAAAAACCGTAAGTTGGGAATTACATTATGACAAAAAGGGTATCCAAAAATGCAAAAACATCTAAGGAACTACCAACATGAAATGAGACTCTCTTTTTTTTTAGTGATGCAGGATTTCCCTTACACCACTGGATGCTCCTACATCAAATATTTAAATTCAAAGATTTGAAAATGAAATTTTAACAATTCCATGTCAAACATAAAAATACAATCAAGGAATCTAGAGATGATATAAAAGAATTTCTAGAGATTCTTGAGTGAACTTAAAAGAATGAACCATGTCCAACATGTAAAAATACAATTGGAAATTTAGATGATTTAAAGGAATTTAGGCAAAATGTAAATGAAAATATTTTTAAAGTCACTAGGTTTGTAACAAGCATATATCTGATCTAACATACATGTCACATTCTAAAAAAAAACCATTCTAAATCATGTCACATGTCCTATCAATACAAATATATATTATAGATCTAGAGTCATAAATGTGTACATATATCCAAAAAACAACTTAAAGCTCCTGGTACATAAAATATGGATCCTCTCTATCTTTAATTATCTCTAAAATCTTTTCATGATCTTTAATAGGCAACCTCCACTTTTGTTTGGCATGTCCTCTTTTAGATAAAGTTTCTAAATTTATTTTTGTTGCCAAAACTAAATGACTGTAATGTAGAACCTTTTGTCCTGGGATATAATCATTAAATATAATACCATTTTTATCTATCTTTATTTGTTGATAATATGTGCCTTCAATAACAACTAATCCAATGGGATACTCTTATCCATCACTATCTATTAAGATGTATGCAACCAAAAAGTAAATTGGTTGAATCGATGACAGATGGACTACTTTTATGCCACTAAATAAATCGACTTATCAACCCTTCTTAAATTGAAATACCTTGCTTTGAACATATCAAAGTGACAAACTTTATTTTTGGCCTAGCCAGTACAGTCCAAGAATGTTTCAGCCAAACTCTCTCTACCGAAAATGCCTAGTTGGCATCCTACATGGCAACCAACTCGTCATTTCTCAAAAAAATTTGAAACATTCATCTTTGACAAAGTATTTATCTAGTCAGATTGATCTTTCTACAAAAAATAAAAATACCCTTTTGTAGAGATCGAAGTGTAGAATCCAAATATATAATTTTTATAATTTTTTGATTAGTTTAAATATATTTTATTTTTAAAATAATGCAAGTAGGTTTTAAAAATTAAAAAAGAGGTTGATTAGATATTAAAAAAAGATAGTAAATTTTATTAAAATGTTTTAAATCTTATATGGGGCATAAGAGGAGAGAGTCTACTTCAAAAGGGTATGTTTTATTTTTTGAAAATGATTAAAAAAATTGAAATTAGTTAATGGTCCGTGAAAACTGCCAAATTCTGACATGTTTGACTTTAAAACGTTATTACAAGAAAAATATACATCAAAATGTGATTTTTTTCCACGCACAAGATATTGAAATTACCTATTTGGAGAAAAAAGGGAGAAATGAAGTTTTTTTCAATTTGTTTCTTGATGGCCCGTGAAGTCACTCTTTTATGAAATTTTCAGCATTCCAAAATTTGTCCTTAAATTGATAAAAGCATAATGAAAACATTTTTTTTTAAAATTTAAAAATTACAAGAATAAACTACACCAAAAGTTCTACATTTCATTAGTTTACACCATTTTGAAATTCAAAACATAAAAACCACTTTTATGTGGTCGAAGTTACAATTTTTTTTGTTATTGATTGATTCTTTTATAAAGTGTAACACAGGTTTGTGCTTTCACCCATGACTAAGTTATGAGGAGAAATGGATGTATATTTGTATTTATGATCACGAAGAGAATATGGGGAGGTTGATATCAATTTGCAAACATCTGGAGGGTATTTTGGAGACTTTAATTACTTTTGAGATCTTTTGGAGGGTAATTTGATGTGCCTTCATGTTGGACCAAGTCAAATTTGATGTTTTCGCCCATTTGGAGAAGAATCAATTATTTTTTTTAGGCTTTTTGGGGGCATCCAACCCCAACTGTTTCTAGAACATATTATCATAGGTTTCTTGTTGTGAGTTGATGGATTAAGTCACTTGAGTGACTTTTTTGTAAGGAGTTCTTCTTATGCAATTTCTGAAAAATAGAGACTTTTGCAATCCTTTGACAGTTTGAGCATGTTTTGTAACTCAGTATTTTGAGCATGTATACCAGTGAAGGCCTTGGAAATTAATGAAATTGAGTATTTTACCTTCTCACACTATGCTTTATTGTGTACCTTATTGATTGATTGAATTACTTGTTAAATATTATTCTTTTCCTTGTGATTTTGTCTCAAATTTAGCACCTTTTACAAAGATATATGTTATTGCAGGTTATAATTAGTGTTATAGGTGTAATCATTTTTAGTTGTGAGATTTATTTCCCTCTAATATTTTTAGCATTCTAACCTCTTTATAAATTACTAATGTAAAAACTTATGAAAAGTGAGTTGTGTAACCTAGTTTCATTCATTGTTGGAATTGTGCATATAAGCTGTATATGCAGGCTCTAAAAAAATTTGGTGTATCACCATAGGAATAGTTTTTTAGTTTATGCATATCCTTCTTCCCTTTTCCTCATCAACTAGTAGATTAGGTGATACCAATAGGAAGTTGGCCTTCTCTGGAGATTGACCTCTGCCTACAAGTAACCCACAGCTTTAGAGGTCTTCCCATATCACACTGAAATATTAAATTTCATATTTAATAGGGTGCAATTTTAGTAGATAACAGGGGTCTCAATGATTGAGTGGAGACCTAAAAGTTGGATAAACTGAGGTTTTGAAGGTGTTTTGTGACTTTCAAGAGGTTTCAAGATTTGGTTGTGAGATTTGAAGGGTGTCTCTTTGAAAAAGTGGTCTAATTCAAGGTTGGTTCGGCATAGAAGGAAAGATTTGAGATAGATGCTCCAAAAGAGTTGTGAATAAGTTTTAGATATGTGAAAGAGGGACTTAAAGGGTTCCTAAATTGATGACTTCTTGTGGAACTTGTTTGGAGAATTTTAAAGTTGTCTCAAGAAAAGTGAGTTGGCTAACCTAGTAGGAAGACTAGGTAGGAAACTGAAAGCAAGGAAAGAATTGAGTTTTTAAGGGGGAAAGTGGATTGAAAACCTTTGAATGGTGATGGTAATTTGTTTTTTATGCTATTGCATCAGTTGGTATCAAAGCTCAACTTGAAGACTCCTGAAGGTGATTGATTGAAGGTTGCAGTTGGAAGTTGAAAAGACAAGACAGTATGGCGATGGAGATCATAGAAGAAACACAAAGGAATGCAATATTCAAGACTACCTGCAAGAGTAAAGGTAAGGTTTTTACTGTGATGGTTGATTCGAGTAGTTTAGACAATTTGGTATCTCAAGAAATGGTTGAAAAGTTGCAATTATAGAGGGTACCTCATGAGTCACCTTATTCTATTTCTTGGGTGAATGGTGAGCATGCTTTGTTGGTTAAGGAACAAACTTGATTTGAGTTTCATATAGGTTCCTATAGAGATAAAATATTGTGTGATATTGTGCCTATGAGTGTGTTCCATCTATTTTTTGGAATGCCATGGATGTATAATATATTTTCTCTGTATGAATGAAGGGAAAACAATTACAAGATCATGAAAGATGCAGTTACTTTTAACTTAATTCCTTTGGTAGAAGAGGATAGGAAACAATGCAGGACAAAGAGACTTTTAATGTAGGGCAGAAGAGAGGCAATGAGGCATGAGAAAGGAAAATATAGTGAAGATGAAACCACTAGCAAAAGGAAATATTTGAGACAACAAGAAGTTGTAAAGATGCAAAGTTGCAGAGTGAAAAGGATAATGAGTTGGTGATGAGGCTTGAAAGAGGACAAGTCAAGAAATAATCTACCATGAAGAAACAAGACAAGTCAGGATAGCAAGATAGGAATAATGGAGAGATGAATTTTTTTCAAGGAAAAGCCAAAGAAGTGGTAGGACGGTCAAGCACTTTCAAAATAGAGATGAGAACAAAGGATGAGACAAATGCAAGAGAATGGCCTAGGAACAGGCAAGCAAAGTTTGGTGAGAACACCATGAGGAAATAATGTTTTCTGCAAATAGGACAAGCACACAAAGTGCAACAACAAAAGGAAGATAAAGAGAATGGAAAGCAACAGGAGCCTGACAAGAAAGGACAAAGAGTGTAGAAGATGTTTGATAGAAGACCTAAAGGAAAAGAGGTATTAGATAAGGATAGATTGAGGGTTGAGAAGATGAGTAAAAGTAAAGTGAAGGAAGAGATAGTAGAAATCCATGAAAGGCTTGAAAAGAGTGAAGAAATTATAGTGGGAACAATGATGTGTCCCTTGAAAGGGAAAGAGGATGGTGAGCAGTCAAGTACTACCAAAACACAAGATAATGTGTTTAAAAACACAAAGGTAAAGATGTAGGATATGGAGATAAAAGTTGCAGAGAGACAACACATAAGGCTAGAAAGAGAAGGTAAGACAGTTGGGAATGAAGACAAGATCATAAAGAGAATGGTGAGTTGTTCAATGAAGGGACAAGAAGATAAAGAATCTGAGAGTGCAATGATGATGAAGAGTTTAGTGAAGGACAAGAAATCTAAAAACATAGTGAGCCAAAGAAAGTGTCAAGAGTGAGAGAAAGAGGTTGTAGAGAAGCAAAGTGAGAGTATGGTATTGAAAGAGGATGGTGGATAGTTAATGCAAGTTTCTAAACTTGTTAGGACAAAGTTCCTTGAGAAAGAGAGTTAGGTGCAAGAAAAGACAAGAGAGAGGACAGTATGCCAAGAGGAATGGAAAAAGACAAAGGAAGCATTTGTGAAAGAGTTTACAAAGAATAAGGAGGTTGCAGTCTCCATGAAAGGTGAAGAGGAGAAATTCAAGGGTTTGCAGAGTTTATCAATGATGGAAGAGAATGATAATGATGTGTTGACAGAGTTTAGCCAAGAGAAGGCTAAGAAGAAAGTGTTGGTAAAGTCTCCAAAGGAGATGGAGAAGAGAGAAAATGGTGTGGTTAGGATAGTGGATTGTCCTAGGTTGAAAAAATTACTGATGGGGCAGTTTTTTACTATTATGATAATGGTTCTAAGTATAGAGAACCTGAGAAAGATTGTGAAAAGAAGAGGTAATGAAAAAGAGTGAAGGGAGTCTATTGTTACTTCCTTGTTTTGATGCTTATGTTGATGAGAATCAAGCCATGGGTTAAGATGAAGGAAGACAGAGAGAGTATGGGTTATTTTGTAGAGAATGAAACTAAAAAACAAGATGAACACAGTTGGATGCAACAAATGAAGACAAACCAAAGCATAGAGGTGCAGATTCAAGAATTCCAAGCAAGAAGGGGACTATTTTGTAGGGATAAAACTAAACCAAAGGTAAAAATGAAGATCCAAATGGAGCAATCCTAGAATAAGGAGCAGCAAGGAATTGAAGATCAAGAAGTTGTTGCAGGTTCAATGAAGGAAGGCTTCCAAGGGACTTGGAAGGAATCTTGTGGTCAGGTGAATGGTGCAGAGCACCTTGTTGCTCAAATTGGTGTAGAGAGTCTAGATAGGTTACTTGAGCCATTATTAACCTAAAATAAGGCCATGGTGGGCCAATTTATATTAATTTTGTGGTTTTTGAGTCAATATGTAGTTATTAGGAGGAATGTTGCAAATTTGACAAAATGTTGTCAAGACAATTTTGTAAAAATGTAAAATCATGGAATTCCAAGGGTTAGGTAGTTATAGAGGTAGCTTTAGGCATTGGTACGTGTCATTTTTAATTATAGGTATTTTTTGAACTCGTTGAAGGAGGTTTTTGAAGTGTTTGGAGGAGGATTCTAATAGAATAACTCGGATTTATTGTTATTTTTTGTCTTTTTCTCCTTTACCAGCTAGTGTACAGTTTCATACATGTGGTTGGTCATCTATTTTGCATGTGAATTGAAAAGAGATATGTTTTGGTATCAATTTAAATTTTATTTGAGCGTTTTATATTGAGTTTTGAGCAATTGGTGGCCTAATTTCTCCAAGCAGTCAGGAAAATAGGGTATAAGGGTTTGAAGGTCTATATGAATTGAAAGGGCCATTTCTCCTTCTATATTGGTTGTAACTCAGAGGAATGGGCCTGTGTAAATTAGGTAGAGTGTAGGAATAGTATTTTTTTGTTGAAAAAGTGAATTTAAGGGCCCATAAATGTTGCCCCTATTGTGAGACTCGGTTTTGATGCATTTTGAACAAGGCTAGAGTGAGTGACTTGAAGAAAAAGATTGAAAACTTAATGGAATCTCATGAAACCCATGATATTAGGTGTGTTTAGATATATTTTGGAGGCTTGAGAGGTCAGAAGAGGTTAGTTGTGAGAAAGAGTAAGAAACCCTCGTTGATTTAGGGTGAAAACTAGTGAAAAAGAGGGGTTTTGTGAAGGAAGTGTGTAGGGATCTTTGGGGCAGCACCTTTTGAGGATGGAATGAGTTTGTATAGGAAAAGGAAAGCCTGTTGGAAGTGGTTTTTTGGTTGTGTGAGGTCAGGTTATATGAATTTCAATCAACCCTAGTTCATAGTGAGGAATGTGAGGGTTTAGTGTAATGGAGTCTCAATGAGCAGGTGGAGACCTAAAAGTTGGATAAACTGAGGTTTTGAAGGTCTTTTTGTGATTTTCAAGAGGTTTCAAGATTTGGTTGTGAGATTTTAGGAGCGTCTCTTTGAAAAAGTGGCCTAATTCAAGGTTGGTTCAGTGTAGAAGGCAAGATTTGAGATAGATGCTCCAAAAGAGTTGTAAGTTTGAGATGTTTGAAAGAGGGCCTTAAGGGGTGCCTAAATTAATGACTTGTTGTGGAGCTTGTTTGGTGAATTTGAAAGTTGTGTCAAGAAAAGTGAGTTGGCTGACCTAGTAGGAAGACTAGGTAGGAAATTTAAAACAAGGAAAGAATTGAGTTTTTAAGGGCAAAAGTGGATTGAAAACCTTTGAATGGTGATGGTAATTTGTTTTTCCTGCCTTGAATTGCATCATCCTCCTCAAACCCCATCACTCACAATAATCTTGCAAGCCAGACGTCATTGTGAAGACTGAATACATAGGAGAAGTCAAGGGTTTATGTTGCATGAAAAGAGAACAATGAGTTTGTATAGCAACAAAAGAAAGTTTCAGTGCCAAGGAGATAGAAGCATTCACATCAGACAAAAGACAGTGAACAAACAACCATGACAACATATGCACAAGGATGAATACCATGACTATAGAAAGCAGTCAAGTGTGAGTAGCAAGAGTAGCCATTAAAAGAAAATATATCTATGTACTATATAATATATTCTATATTTTGTAAGAAAAAAGAGTAATATATAAAGGGAAACTAGGTTTCTAAGAAAAATTCCATGAAATGCTTGCAAATGCCCAAAAATTTTGAAATGGAAACTCTGGTTTTTAACCCAAATGCTTTTCTCTACAAAATCTACAAAACCCATTTTGGGGTTTCAAGAGAAAACTGAAATTATCCTCATTCAAATTCATGAAATAATGAAATATACAGGAGAAGAGCTTAGTTTCTACAATACATATAGACCCACTTGGGGTTTTTGAGCTTCAAGCCTAGCTAGAATAGTCATCACAGGGGTCAACCATTGATGAAATGGTGTCTTTTTTGCCTACAATGAGGAATCAGGCTGCAACCTGTATTGGCTAATACTTCATTCTTCTACAAAAAATGCCATATATTATTCACAATGAAAGCATAGAAAAATAGAAAATATGCATTTAATTCCAAGATGGCTCGACTTGGAGCTTTTTGTTCTTCAGAAAATGAAATTCAAAAGACAAGTGTTTCAAAACTACTTACCCTTGTTGGTATCTTTTGTTCTCCAAATATCTACCTAAAGATGCTTTCACAAAGCTTGAAAAGAGGCATACATGGCAGCCAAGGAGGGAAACATAGAGAATGAAACAAGTGAGAAGGAATGGAGGAAAGCTATAGGATTTCATGGCCTAAGAGGCTCAAAGTCATTTTAAAAAACTCAAAATATTACTTTCAAAACGGCTTACCAATGTCACATTGAGGAGATCTACAAGGTTTTGCCCAAAAATGCTTTTGAAATCACATTTTTTGTCATGGTCAAGCTTCACAAACCCTATGATGAAAATGCATAGCTTCTTCCTAAAGCTTCAAAGAAATTAAATGAATTTTCATTCATTTTCTTTTTTGCTTTTATTTTAGGGTTCTCATAACCCAAGGTTGACATGCCTTGGTGGCATTTTTGTCTTATGTTTTAAAAATACAAGGTGTCGACTAATGTGCATTGAGGGATAAGACTCATGTCTTATGCCTTAGATTTTAATAATCTTACATATCCCATATATTAAGTCCTTGTGACTTTATAAGTGTTTGCTTTGACTCTTATTTAGCTGAGTCATGTTTTTTTTAATTTTGCATTCATTCTTTGAAAATGTAAAACATGTAATTTAAGTGATGACTTATAAATCACTTAAGTTTAATGTTACCTTTGATGCAAGATAAAGAACATGTGTTGATAAGATTTAGTCAAAGGATGGATAATCTGAGCTTTAAATGCATATGCCTTGAGTCAAGGGGATTGTTGAAGAGATTTTCAAACTTGTGGAGGAAGAATAGGTAAATTGGATGGCTTCATCATCAATTCAACTTTAGTTAAGAGTTCAAATGGATGAAGTATGAGTCAAGGAGGATTTTGAGGCACTTAAATCCATGATTCTTGCAATTTCAACCCTATTTTTGAGGGATTTTCAATTGTGCATGGCCCTTTTGATGGATTTCAAATTCAAAGCTCCTTATGTCTATTTCAAGGAGTTTTGTTTTAGTTAAGTGCCTAATTTGAAGGAGAGGTTTCAAGTGAGACAACTCATCAAGTCAATTGGAGCCAAAATTCAAATTTTGAATTCTTGGGGCCTTTTGTATAAGTATTCTTCTTCTCTCATTCTATCACTAATTCTGATTTTGGTGATTGCAGGAGTAGTATATTCACACTTTGTAACTCATTTGTTATGAGACTTAAAGTTATTTTATTAAGTTTTTTTTGTCTTGAGATGCAGAAAGCTCCTGTTATTCAATAAAAGAAGCTTGTTTCCTCAATTTTTATTTGATTCTTGTATTGATTGTGAATTTCATGATAAAATATTGTGTTTTCCTTTATTTTTATCAAATTCCTTCAATATTGAATTCAAAAAGTGGCATGTTATAGTGCAGGTCTATGAATGTGTTTATCATTTTGTTGTATCGAATTTGTGAAAAAAATATTGTTTTCCTTTTAAGAACATCAAAAAAAGCCAAAACCTTTCATTTGAATTATTTTTGCAGACATGTGTAGTTGAGTTGTGAGATGATACAGTTTCATCAGTTGAGTAGGGTTTTGAGTTTGTTTTCAAGTTTTACCATTGGTGTATCACCTATTAGAGATAGGTTTTAAAATTATAAGCATATCCTTCTTACTCTTTTCCCTATCATTTTTAAATATTTTCAAGTTATCTAAAGGGGAGCCAACCCATAATTTGGAGGTCTACTTTCACAATAAGATACCCACAGCCTGAAAGTAGTCCCATGTTGCATGAGATTGTTAAGTTTTTAGCTTGGCATCAGGTGCAAATCCCTATGACAACAGTTACAACTCACCAAACCCTAACAATAAGTTGTTACAAACATGTATGAAGTGGCTCCAATGGATGTAGATCTTGAATGAAATGCTAGCTTGAATCATGAAACCCTACATCATAATTGTTAGCTCCAAAACAAACATGATGCAAGAAGACTTTGGCATGATGCTTGATGCTTGAATAGTGTTCTAAAATGATTGATAATTTTCCCTTGAATGTTCTTGAATGCTCTTCTAAACACTTGCTCTTGTGAACTCAAACTTGCTATAAGAATGCTCATTCAAATTGCTAGGTGTAAAATGAGTGAAAGAAACTTGTATTTATACTTAATTATGCAAAAAATTCCTAAAATTGCAACACTACAAGCCGACCCCAGATCCAAGAGGATAAAATCCTACCAAATTTTTGAATTAATTTTAATTTTGGGCCACACGGGACTGATATCCCCAAGGTGGTGTATGAGTCCCATTAGGCATAATTTATGGGACCAATTTCAAAAATGCTTAGAAAGTGTAAAATCAAAACCGAGACCCAAAACCTAGGTAGGACCCATATGCCCAAGGTGGCTTATGAGTCCTAAACCACCAAATCTGGGCCACACAACCTTAAAATACTTGAATTATGATTGGATGTTGATTTATGTCAGGATTATCCTTGAAAAGATGCATTAAATGGGGCTTGTGGATGCAAAATAAGGCCAATTAAAGTATAAAGAAGCCTAATTATTAATGACAAACTTGGAAAAGTGTGAAAGTGAGTTACAACACTCATGATAAGGCATGATTATTATTTTTTAGTTCACAAGGGCCCAAGACTTAATGTGAATGTGCTAAGCACACTACAACACTAAATCAAGGCAACATTAAGCTTAGTTTAACGTGAATGTGCTAAGCACACTACAACACTAAATCAAGGCAACATTAAGCTCAATTTAACAAGGAGGGCCCAAACAAGCAAGTAAAAGTAGAGGGATACTTTTATCGTTGCCACAATCTTAAGCAATAAGTTTATTAGTTTCTATATTTTTCAAAGTTGATTATTAAATTTTAAAAAAATAAATATTTTGTTAAGTTTTTTTTATCTTGAATCTTATAAATATATTTTTAAGTGTGTTTGATTTAAGAGAGAATTTTTTTAATTTATATAAATAATTTTTTTTTTTAAATAGTTATTAAAGAAGGTCAATCAAGCATACTAATTTTCAATCAATTAATTAAGGTTGTTTTTAGTGTGATTACTTCTAAAGACATAAACATCATGGTATATTAGATTATATATATTTTGTTGCAAATCAATCTTTCTAATTAATGTTAGATTAATTTTAAATTGTAGATATGAGATGATTTGTTTATTGAAACACTATCAAGAAATTATTTTGTGACCTATTTGACTTATGGGGTATAATTTTTTTAAATGATTATAGAAAGGAGATTTTTTAGGGATAAAAGTACAAACCTATGTCACATTTTTATAAAGAAATTGATCAACACAAACAAAAATTCTCGCTCTTGATGAAGTTTATTCCTATTATTTTTAATTTTTTAAAAAAATTGTTTTGATATTTAAAAAAAAAATTAAAAGAAAATTTTTAATTACAAAATATTTTAGAAAAAAGTGATGTTGAGTTGACGTTAAGAAAAATATAAAACCAACTATATTTTCCCCTAATTTTTTTCCCAAATAGATAACTTCAATATCTACTAAATGGAAAAAAAATTAATATTTTGATTAATATTTTCCTTGTAAGATGTTAAAGTCAAACGTACTAGAATTTAATAGTTTTCATTTGACATCAACTATTGTCTATTTTTTATCCTTTTTAAAAAATAAATTATACCATTTTGGAGAAGATTCTCTCCTCTAGTGCACCATATATTTTCAAAAAAATTGATATGTTTTAGTGTTTTTTTAATTTATAATCAACCTCATTTTTATTTCAACAACCTATTTGCATTATTTTAAAAATATATATTAAAACTAATCAAAATATCACAAAAATATATATTTTGATTCTTCACTTTGAGCTCTACAAAAGGGTATTTTTAGTTTTATTTTTTTAAATCATTCTAATTGAAGAAATATTATGTTCATGTGGAATATTTCAGAAATTTCTAAAAAAAGATGAGGTGGCTACCAACGAGAATGCCACAAACAATTTCAAGGGAAAGGGTTTTGCTCAAAACTTTGTCACATATAGGCCGCATAGTTTCAAGCGAAATTGTTTCGTTTGAAACTATTTAGGGAGAAATTATTTCACTCAAAACTATTTAATTGGTTGAAAGTGTGACAAGGGTTTGTGCTTTTACCCTAAGATTTTTCAATTATTAAAGAGGATAGGAAAGACGAAACGAACAAACAAAATTATCTATAACCAACCAATATTTATGTTAAAAGGCTACTTTCATTGTATCATCACCTTCTTGGCATAAAAAATGTGACATGTTGAACTATATATGGTGTAACTAACCCAATCTTCAAACAAATGTGAAATCAACTATTAGATTTAGATATAAATATTTTTGGTCATAAAAACGATTCCATAATAATTTTTAGACATATTCAATTGGCAGAGAAATTTTTTTTAATTATAGAGGTCTTTTAAAATAAAGAAAAAGAGTAAAACTAAATCAATTTTGTAACCCAATACAAGTGCACAACTCTAAGTCAATACCTCCTTGACTAAGAGACAAAGACTGGGGGCATCCATTTCGCCAAGTTTGATCAAGTAAAATATACTCATACAAGCAATTAACTATTATGTTAGTAGGAGGATCACTTATATTGTGGCATCAACTCCATTGGCTTAATAAACCAATTAATATGTTATTAGGTGGGCCACTTCAATTGTAGCATCACTACCATTAACATTCAGATTGTGGTATATTGGTTTATATATATTGTTGCATTTGCCTTCCTATCAATGTAGGATTAAATTTGGATGTAGATATGAGGATTTTAAGTCATATAAACAATTTTAGATTAAAAAAAAATAGACATATTTGACTTGAGACCTCACTTTTTGAAAGCTTAGAGGGAGTGGAGGCCAAGCAACCTCAACCAATCAACCATTATGTTAGTACAAGAGGCAATTTCATTATGACATCACCCCACTAACAAAAGAATTAAGATATATTAAACTATATATTACCACACGCCATTTGATTACTCACTATTATAAAATTCATTTTTAAATATAAATATGAATACTTTTAATTTTAAGAACAATTCCAAAACATTTTTTAGACAAATCTAACTTATGTCATCTAAGAATTTGGAACAATAAAACTTTAGCTTCACACAACAAAGTAAGACTTTGTAAAGGTTGAATAGTCATGGTACAGGTTAGTGCTCTAGTACAAGTTACTGATGCATTTAACATACACAAGAATCTATTTTTTTAAAGGGTCAAAGATCATATGGTTTTCACAAAATGTGTGTAACAACAATTTTTCAATAATCAAATAAATGATAGAGCATTTCATAACTGTTTTTTAAGACCATTTTAATTAAAGTACTTCAAGTGTTTGGCTAAATCGATGTAAATATCATGTCTTAAGAAACGACTTGCAAATCTTCTCCCAAATTTCTCTGTCAGGTTGGTTGTTTGCTAGAGATACCTTGGCCTCTTCGCTTAGTTTAGCCTAAAAAGTCCCAATCCAAAAAGAAGTTAGTTACTTGATCAATAAATAGTTCCAAGTTGATTGAGTACCATTTTATACAATGTCCATGGAAATTCTACTTAAGATATTAAATACATTAACTTACTTGTATACAACTTTTGTCCAAGAGGTTGTCAATGAAATTCAGCAAAATGTCACTGGTATACTCTGGATGGCCTTGAATACCGAGTATGTGATCACCGAGGGAAAACATCTCAATGCTTGTTTTATCTGATGAAGCAAGAATTTCTGCACCTAAAGGAACTTTATATGCCTGTTCGACATAACACCATCAATAAATCAACATAAAATATGAGGAATATAATATTAGTTTGAAATTTTCTGAATTAAATTATGTGAATTTCTCCTTCATCAATGTTTTGGATCACATTCTATGATCTTTATTTCATCTCTTGTTCTCTTATCTTGATGATGGATCATTTAGTGTGATCCAAAATATTGATGAAAAAAGAGTTTGCATAATCTATTCCACAAGATTTCAAACTAATATTACAAGCAATGACAACTTTATATCTTTAGTTGAATATAAGATTCTTTGATAGTATAAAATTGTTAGATCTTTTAAAATGTAAATAAGTTTGAGATGTAGATCTTAACCAGAGAGTGTTTGAAGTAGAATAGATGTTAAAGAAGACATTTTCTTTTTCACCTGATCTTGATGACATTCAAGGACACTAATAATAGAAAGGATCTCCAAACCAAAATGCTTGGTGGACAACCTTTTAGAAACTGTTATTTTTCTCAAGCCAATATCCCATCCATTCACTGCTTTTCCAATTTTTCCTCCTAAAGCTCGGCATAAGACCTGTTTGAGAGAGAAAAAAACTTGTCAATAATTAAATATCAATGAGGAAGCATGTGTAATCAAGATCTACATAACCTGGCAGAGACTTTTTATGTCTAGAGATAATGCCAAAAAATATGAGCTTAGATAAAACAAAAAATTACAAATATATTTTTAATTGGTTGAAACTTAATTGTGATCTTTAATACATATTTCAACAGTACTCATTAATAAATAGTTACTCATGTATCTCTCTTTTCATGTGTACATTGAGTAAAATTCTCAACGTGACATACATTGTTGGGTACCAAATGGTACATCAATGTAGAGGTTTGTTGTAGAATAAATAAAACAAAGATATGCAACAAAAAAAGATAGGGGAACTTGTTAAAAATATTGTTGTCCTATGATACCAATTTGGAGGCCAACAAATGGGATCTCAAATGAGCTTCGAAAAACTAGGAGTATTTGAAATTTAGTGGCTAGAGTCAAATACAAATGAATTGGAGAGAAGTGTTAGTATTTTTTTAATTTAACAGTCAAATTAACTATGAAAATTTTATCTCATCAATAATAAAAAGTTATAAATAATTATATTTTTATTGACAAAAAATTACTTTTTGACTATTATATTGTTTGATAGTTAAAAACAATTGTGCATGATTTTAACACTAGACAATTGTGCATTACAGACAAACAAACCAAAGATCAATTGACCTCATACCAAACTTTCCCACTAACATATATTTTACTTAAAATATGTTAAAAATGGTGTAATTTGTCTCTATAGTTGTTTCCTTCGTGGCTGGTTACTATGTACTTCAGCTACTCCTAACTTCATTCTTGTAATTTTTTATTGTTTTATTCAATATAAAAAAAAAATGTATCTACTTTATAGTTTGTTAGGAAACTACCCCGTAATGATTTAAAAAACCAAAAAAAAAATTATATTCACTTATGACAAATTAATGTATGTAATCCACACATTGACAATAAAATTACCTTTAACATTTTTAAAAATAAAATTAAAATTAAAAAATATATTTTTGATATTTTATATATTAGTCAAACTGAGAAAAAAGTGATGAAAGTGATGAATTATATATATATATATATATATTATGACATGTGAAAAAAATACCATTAGTACAACTATTGGACGTTTTATAACCATGAATTTTCTCTCTCTAAGTAAAATAGTAAAAACAAATTTGGTATTCTTTCTAACTTGGATTCTGCCGTCCACTTTACAGGTTTGATACTGCTCTGGGTATTCTTTGCTGGTACTGTAATTTTAGCGTGTATTCCTTTACCGCTGCCCATGGTTCCATTACTGTTGTCTTCATTTTCAACAATATTCTGTAACCGTGTATTCTTAATCTAATCTAATAAAATAAAGCCAACTGGAAAAAACATGACTAAGGAGATCGCTGTCAAGGAAAAAACAATTATTTTGCAATGAGGGAGCTGGTAAGGATTTGAAAGAAAGTCGTCTGAACTGGACAGAGAAGCAAATCAGGGCTCTTAACAGAAAATGCCGAAACTCAAGCTGGTGGACAGTTCTAACTTCCTAAGCTATTTGAGCCACGTCTCTTATTTTCAAATCGGTTAAAATGGATGAAAATTTCAGAAGAGAGAGAAGAAAATAAACAATATACGAACTTCTAAAAAAATTTCCCAAGATTTTTCTGCGCAGAGCAAGATTAACAGACAATACCGATGAGAAATCGCTTAGATCGATGAAATGTTGAGCAGATTTCTTTCCAAAAAAAGGAAAATGAAATGTTGAGCAGATTTCTTTTGAAAAAAGGAAAATGAAATAAAAGGGAGGGTACCTGGTGACCAAAGCAGATTCCAAGAACTTTGACCCGCATAGTATGCAGCCTTTGGAGAAAACGACAGAGATCCAGAATCCACACATCGTTTCCATGCGCGTCGAAGCGGCTGCCGGAAACCACGAATCCGTCGTATTTATAAACGTCTTCCTTGGCTGGAAATTCCCCTTCTAGTACTCTAAACAGATCCCATTTTTCTTCAGCCTCGCTCAGAAGCCCCTTAAACAGACTGAAGTACCCTCCGTAGATCTTCTTTACATAGTCCTGATCAGGCGCACACAGCAGAACTCCAAATCTCCTTCCCATTCTTGTCTTCTTCAAATTTTGGAGGCTCGCTGCTGAGCTGAGGAATGAAGGAAGAGGGGGCAAGAAAAGACCAGAGAAAAATATCAGAGAGTGAATGAAAAGACAAATGGAGAATATGTGTGTCAGATGCAGGATAATTTGGACGGCATATATAAAAGCGTATTGATCAAGTGCGGGGCATGTGGATTTAGTGGTTTTCCCTCAACTTTGGTTTTCGTTTCTTTTGGGGGAAGGGCATGGCGATGGCGTGATTGCTACAAAAGCATCCTGCCATCTGTGCAAAACAGAACATATAAACCTAAGCATAATAAAGACCTCTTTGTACACGTGATTCGTGCCAGACATGGTCCTTGATTATCGGATTAGGCCTACTTTCAGTTTGTTGATATGTCCCATTGCTGAACAGTATTTGCTTATGCAGACATTAAATTTGCTGGTCATGAACAGCGTGGATTCCGCGGACATCAAATTTGGGGGTCACTTATGGACATAAACATCTTTTTTGGGTTAATTGATTGTTTAGTACGACTACCTAATAAGTTTTTCACGAATATAAAAACAGGTTTTAATTGGAGAATGCATGTTGATTTTCGACAGATTTAAAAAAAAAAAAAAATAGATACATGTTATGGTTTCTAGAATTTATGATGTGGAATGGGGTTTCAAAGGAAGTTATATTTATTGTCTAATTTAAGATACATGTTATGACATGTCATAAAATCAATGTTATTAGATTTCTACAATCCATAAGAATATCAGTAGTTATTTCTGGATTTGATTGTGTGTAAGTTTTTTGAATCAACGTTTTGGATCACACTTTGTGATCCATCATCAGGGTAGAGAGCTCAAGGATATGAAAAATTGATTTTTGAATCAATTTTTCATATCCTTGAGCTCTCTATCCTAATGATGGATCATGGAGTGTGATCCGAAATGTTGATTCAAAAAGTTTACGCACAATCGAATCTAGAAATAACTACCGATATGTCATAAAATATTTTTGATTGGTTAATTTTTAAAAAATATATGCGTATTCTTTAGATCGAAAGTTGACTTTTAATAATTGAGTCTTAAGAGCATTTATGGTACGTAAAGGACTCTAGAAGGGAATTATACTCATTGTCTAGCTTATGACACATGTCATGACATGTCATAGAATATCTTTGATTGGAGATAATGGAGATAAAATGGAGAACCTAAGTTGGGGAGAGATTGTAACAAGTGGAAGGAATATGTTACTATTAAACTATGGATTCATCTTGACATTTGGATGATAGATTTTGACTAGGAAAGTTGGTGTTAGATAGTTTTAACTCATGGTTTTTTAATTGTCATTTGATAGTTTTATGTACTGGTTTTTCTATTCATTAATGATTAATTTATTTTATTTTATTTTTTTCTACAAATGTTCTAACATAGATTAGTGTAAGAAGTGTATTTTGCACCTTCCCTTCTTTTTAATTTTATTATGATTTTTTCATATAATATTTATGGCCTTGAAAATTAAAGGGATTGAGAGAGGATAAATGTCTAGAAGTTAAAGTCAAATAAGTTATGAATATTCATTATCTTGTATCTTATAAGTCTCCTTAGGATAGTAGATTCACATTTCATAGGGTTCTAATGACAAAAGCAACAGATCCATAGATCATTCATATATCATTCATCTTTATCTCTTCAAATTAAGGCTCCTCAAGTTGGCCAAGTATAAGTAGGTTCATTTTACGATGTCTTGTCAAGAATAATGTAAAATCAAATATTGATAACAATTGATATTATTATAATTGAGTGCTTGACCACTAACATTGTTAATAGTTATCATGTACACCAAATTATAGTTGAGGCTATCATTTGACAACCTATTGTGTACTCCCAAGCGAACCTTGCTGCAAAATCTCATCACCAAAACCGTGACATTTCATTTCTTAATTTTGTAGCATTAAATTTTTTTATTTCAAGCAAATTACAAATTAATTTTTCCAACCGAATTACATTGGAAATTATTAGTAATTTCTTTATTAAAATAATAAGGGATTTTTTCTTCAGGGGTGTTGCCCCCAGCTGCCCCCAATGGAGGTGTTGCCCTCAAACCCCTAATGTGGGCTCCACCCCCAGGCCCCGTCGGAGTGGTGGTCCCCCAGACCTTGCAAGAGGGGCTCTGCCCTCTACACTCCCTCATTAAGGGAAAAACCTCATTCGACAAAATGACCAAAATATTAACTCCAAAATCTGAATAAACACCAACCAACATGAATGATATTAGAATAAATAATTTGTTAAAAAAAAAACTATAATAACTTATTCAATAGATTATGGAGAATACAAAATCTAGTCATTAAAAATTGTAGATCCAAATGATAGTAATGGTTTTATTGGAGTGTACATTGATTTAGGATGTTTTGGGTAGCTTTCCGTAGCCTTGTAAATTATTTATATACCACACGTACTTCATGTAAGACGTGTCGTGATGCAATTTGAAGCTTTCTTGTTTGTCTAAACAAAAATTAGTATAAATATTGCACGCCATTCACTTGAATAAAACCGTCCGCGTGAGACACAGTCACACCACGCCTTCAAGATAAGGACGTCAACTTTTTAAAAAGATTTATAGTGGTGTCTCCTTTTAAGCCTACACTTCTTATCACTATCTTGCTTTATTTTCCATATAAAGCAAAATGCATGTCTATTTCGAGTGATGCTTTATTTGTCGACTCATTAGAATTGTATATTTTTAAAATTGAAACAAAACTATACAGTGGTGAGACACACGGAGTATGAAAACCAGTAGCTTAAGTAAAAGTAAACCAAATTCACAAGGAACATTGCTCTGCTTAATATGGCTTTTAAAGAATGTTTTTAGGTGTAGTAAAAGACAACTCTCCTTCAATACAAGGGTGAATCAATGATCATACGATATTCTAGAGTGGTATAAAACAGTTTAATTTATATATGCATGTGTGTATGCCCTTAATATTCATATAGTCCAAGGCCTATACAAAATTTTATATTCAAGAATAAATATAATCATTCATCTTAAGGCACTATTTGTATGGTCTACAGCCATTTTATGTAATGTGATAAGGATTTTATTTTAGTAGTGGATGATGAAGTAAGTTTGTAATATTACTTACATTTATTTTGGAATTAATGTATATGGATGTGTATTATTCACATCATTCATTTACTTTATGATTTAAATATTTTTCAAAATATTTATGATCAAATTTAATGAAATTTTTATTCAATATTTTTTCTATTATCTTTAGTTATAATTATAAATGGGTGGGCACCGTTGGAATCAATATTAATCTTTTAATAGTCCAATAATTGGATGTGAGAGTGGTGGGCATGTAACACATCAAATACATAGTGATGGATAATATCAAAAAGGGAAAATAAAAAAATTCAAATTTTGAGTGTACCTAATTTATCTAATGAAAATATCTACTTGATAGTTTTACTAGGAAGGTGTCACTAGAGAGGTTCTTTAACAGAATATTAAAGGTACAAATTAAATAAAGATAATTGTTTCATTTGAATGAAGGTGATATGATGTGGGGATATAATGTGAAGTCCATGAGATAAGAAAAAAGGTAAAATCAAGATAATATGATAATAAATATCTTATAAATATGTTCATAAGACACCAACATATATAAATATTTGGGAAAATTTCAAATTTTAGTGTGCTCCTCAATCAAAGGTCTTGATTGATGATATTAATGATTACTACTACTAGACTAACATAACATAATATTATTTTCATTCTTGTCAAACATTTTTCTCCCAATAGTCTTTAATCATAGTTATGCATGGGTGGACACCTCTTGAGTCATTATTTTATAATGTCAAGATAATATGATGATAGATATTTTATAAATGTATTTACAAGTAACCAACATATATAAATATTTTAGCATATTTCAAATTTTAGTATGGTTCTCAATCTTAAGTCTTAACTCTTGATACTGTAAATTACTACCACAAGACTTTGACATAATATTATTATCATCCATATTGGGTGTAATGCATATGGATGTGCACAAATTTGGTCATGATTTAAATATTTCATAAAATATTTATGATCAAATCTAATGAAATTCTCATTAAATTCCTCCTCCCTATTATTCTTGATCATAATTATACATTAGTGGACATCTCTAGAGTCAATATCAAACCTTTTAATAGTTCAATAATTGGGTGTGATAGTGGTGACATGTCAAACATCACATGTATAGAGATGAGTAATAATGAAAAGGGGATAAAAAATGTCTCTAAAATTTTGAGAAATAGAGGATGGTTTTATTAGAAAGGTGTAACTAGAGTGATTTTTTAATAGAACATTAAAGGTATAAATTAAATTAGGGTAATCATTTATTTCCCTATGAATAAAGGTGATATGACATGGGGATATTGGGTGAAGTTCATGTGCTAAGAAAAAGGGTAAAATCAAGATAATATGGTAATGAATGTATTATAAATGTGTTCAGAAGCAATCAACACATAAATATTTGAGAAAAGTTCAAATTTTAATATGGTTGTCAATCCTAGGTCTTGATTCATGATATTGATAAATACTACTACAAGAATTTAACATAGTCTTGTTTTCATTCATTTCGGGACTAATGTATATGGATGTGCATTTTTCACATAATGAGTACACATTTGGTTCAGGATTTAAATATTTTTTGAAATACTTATCGTCAAATTTGATGAAATCCTCATCAAACATTTTTCCCCATAGTCCTTGATCACATCACAATTATACATAGGTTGGCTTCTCTTTCAAGTCATTATTTTACAATTTCAAGATAATAAAATAATAAATATTTTACAAATGTGTTCACAAGAAACCAACATATATAAATATTTGATGCAAGAGCAATGATAGTTCTTCCGAATTCAACCTAATTCAAAATGACAAATTCAAACTTCATGCCTATCTCACAATTCCATGGTAGTGAAATTTTGCTACCCAAAATAACATTTCTATTGCAACACAATAATCTTGGTTTTATTGATTAATATCCACACAATATATTTGAAATCTGCAACACAAAGTTTACAAGCCAAATGAAATCCTTCACATGCATTTTACAAACCTCTATTTTTCACCCCTAAAGTGCCTTATTTTTTCACATTGATTCCTCACTACTTGTTGCACCTAAAAAAATTAGTTCAAAGCTATTTTATACGTGCATTTATTTCATTTGTCACTACACATCAAACTCTCTCCAAGCTTCTTTGCAAATCAATCGATCTTTTCAATGTTTCATTGATGGTTGCTAAATCACTAGGTTTTCCCATGTTCAAGCATTCAATTGACTCCACCATATGCCTCTAGCATTGTCCAATGTTCCATGCTCCTATTTTTCAAATACATATGATAAAATTCTCATCCAAGGTGATGTAGAGGATGACAAGGATAAAAATAATTTTTTTAGATTCTATTGACTCTTCTGAAGGTGTCTCAAACCCTACCTTGCAAGTTTTGCTACAAACATTTCTCTCTAGGCTAAAACCCTCAAGAAAGAACTAATTAGGGTGCTTTTTGTATCAACTCTCACTCTTTAAACCTTCAACACACTCCACAGGGTCTCATCAAACCCCCACTTTTCTATGGTGAGCTCAAACAAATATTTTTTCATTAAACCCTCAAAGACTTAGGGTTTTGACAGTCTTTTTGGACAGTGAACACACAAAGACTTGCATAACTTACACATAGGATTGATTTGTCAATTTTCCTTTGGTAGACACTTGATCGACAACTTGAAGAAGGTTTTCACTAAATTTCATGAATTTTCACCAGTGCAAATAGAAGTTATGGATTTTTTTTCTTGCTAGAAACCCTAGCTCTATGATAGGGTAGTTAGTAGGTTTTTGCTTGTTTCTCAAACAAAACACTATGAAATTACACAAACCCAAAAGAATTTGACTCTCTAGAAAAATATCCAACTTTCCATCCACTCATAAAGTTGTCATTGTTTCGTAGATGGTCGTACAAGACTGATTTTTAACTGTTTTTGTAGAAAATTGTCACAAATTATGAAGAAAACAAGGTATTTTCATGAAAAACTACTCCCACATCTTCTTGGAGTGTTCCTTTTCATTTCTTCAATAAGAATGGTGATCAATAATAGTTAAAAAAATGAATATATCTTCCTTTTCCTTCAAAACCTAATGTCTAATGTATCAAACTTAAAAAATATGCCCTTTTTGCAACCTAGTATTGAAGAAAAACATGTAAAGAGACCCTACTTGGTATCTCATGGTCTCTCAAGACCTTATTAGAATCAAAAAACCCAAAAATAAGGCTGAGGAACAAACCCCAACCCTTCAACAAGCCAAAAATCACCTAGGAAATTCAAATTTGTATTTTGGCGAGAAAATCAAATTTCGAATTTCTAGGCCTATTTAGACAACCTAGACCATTGGACATGATCCCAATGGACCCCCTAAGACCTTCACCAACTCAACTAGGACTCTTAACATCAAAATGAGTCATAAAAACATCACCAGAGTGATGCTCAACATCATACTCCCATTCCATGCTTAACAGTCTTTCGATGCTTAACAGTCTTTCCATGCTTGATGATGTCAGATTCTATCATCCATGTGGCATCCTCATATGGGAGTTTCTTCCATTTGACCAAATATTGAAAATACTGTTTTCCTCTGGTCTTCTTGCTCTCTTTGGTGTCAAGAATACACTCTAACTCTATTGGTTTGGTGTACAGTAGGTCGTTTATCCAGTCCGCACTTGATATATTTTGTATACCTATTCCTTCATCGGAAATGGCATCCCCTTTGTAAGGGTATAATTCAGCAACATTGAAAACTAGTGATATGCCTACTCCATTAGGTAATTCTATCTCATAGGAATTGTTGGAAAACTTCTTAACAACCCTACAAGGACCTATTTTCTTCATCTTCAACTTGGTATATTCACCTTTGGGAAACCTTTTCTTCCTAAGATGTGCTAAGACAAGATCTCCAACCTTAAAAATGACCTCTCTTCTCTTCAAATTTTCCTTTTGTTTGTACTTTTCCACACTAGCTTGGAGTTGGTGTTTCACTTGTTGATGTATCTCTTCCATGACAATTGAAAATTGTTCACCCTTTGCATTTTGCTTCTCCATACCACTAAGGTCTCTTAGTTCAAACACTCCTTTGGGATGCATGCCATAGACCACCTAAAATGGAATCTTGCCAATGCTCCTATTCATTGAGTCATTATAAGCAAATTCTGCTTGGGATAACACAAGATCCCATTGTTTAGGATAATCCCTTGAAAGGATCTTAGTAGGTTACCTAGGATCCTATTGACCACCTCAGTTTGGCCATCTGTTTGAGGGTGGTAGGCTATGCTAAAACTGATATTTGTACCAAGCTTTCCCCACAATTTCCTCCAAAAGTGTCCTAGAAACTTGCTATCTCTATCAAAGACTATGCTCAATAGCAATCCATGAATTTGAATAACCTCTTTGAAGAACAAACCTACAACATATGAAGCATCACTTATAATTTTTATAGGGATGAAGTAAGCCATCTTGGAAAACCTGTCAACAACTACATAAACTGAATCAAAACTCCTTTGAGTCTTTGGTAATCCCATAACAAAATCCATACTAATGGATTCCCAAGACTTGTTGGGAATAGGTAAAGGCTAGTACAATCCTGCATTAGTGTTGCTCCCTTATGCTTTTTGACATACAATACACCTCTCCACAAATCATCTTACATCTATTTGCAACCTTGGCCAAAAGTAGTTCCTCAGTTGTTCTAGTATCTTATCAAGTCCAAAATGACCTTCCATACTCCCACAATGCTTCTTCTTGATGAGATTTTCCCTCATGGAACATTTTGGCACACAAAGTTGTGCTCCTTTAAACAATAAATCATCTTGTATAAGGTAATCTAACTGCTTCTCTTTGTTAGTACTAATAGTTTGCTTGCAAACCTCATAGAGTTCTTTTAAATCCTCATCATCCTCATACATCTCCTTGAGTGCTTCAATCCCAACACTTTTTAACTGAATTTCTTGCACCATTAATGCTATTCTACTTAAAGCATCAGCCACCTTGTTACTCTACCCCTTCTTGTGTTTGATTGTGAAAGTAAAGTTTTGTAGGTACTCAACCCACTTAATGTGCCTTTGACTGAGTTTTTCTTGGCTATTTATAAATTGAAGTTAATGAGTATCTATATAGACCACAAAATCCTTAGGTAGAAGGTAGTGTCTTCAATTTTTTAGTGATTGAACCATTGCATACATCTCTAAGTCATATGAAGAGTACTTCTTTGCATCATTTAGTTTTTCACTAAAATATGCTATTGGCTTATTGTCTTGGCTTAAAACTATTACATGTCTACTCTAGCATCACATTCTATTTGAAAGTCCTTATTGAAGTCAAGTAAGGCCAAGATAGGTTGCTCAGTCACTCTCTTTTTCAGATATTGGAAACTCTTATTAGCTTGTTCAGTCCACACTAACTTCTTTCTCTTATCCCCTTTAATAGTTTCTATGATAGGTGCACATATATGACTGAAATTTTTGATAAATTTCTTATAAAAACTTGCAAGAGCATGGAAAATTCTTACCTCTATGACTAATCTGGGT
This sequence comes from Sequoia sempervirens, assembly GCA_007258455.2. NCBI lineage: Eukaryota > Viridiplantae > Streptophyta > Pinopsida > Cupressales > Cupressaceae > Sequoia > Sequoia sempervirens. The sequence continues at coordinate 64,267 of VDFB02391822.1, read as the reverse complement.
GTAGGCCACTCCAATATTTCCTTCACTTTTCTTGGATCCATCTTCAACATTCCCTTTGAGACCACAAAACCAAGGTACAACAGTTTTGTCTTCATGAACTCACACTTTATAAGATTGATTAGCAATTTTTCTTCTTGTAACCTCTTAACACCAAATTCAAGCAATACAAATGTTCTTTGTTAGAACTGAAAACCAATATGTCATCTAGATAAAAACAACAAACTTACCAATGTATGGCTTGAGGACCTCATTCATGAGCCTCATGAAAGTGCTAGGCGCATTACAAAGGCCAAATGGCATAACAAGCCACTCATATAGGCCCTCATTTGTTTTGAACATTGTTTTCCATTCATCTCCTTGTCTAATCCTTATTTGATGGTATCTACTTTTGAGATTTATCTTTGAGAAGTAACTTGCCCCACTCAAACAATCCATTAAGTCCTCTATTCTTGGAAGTGGAAACCTATCTGATTGTTATCTTGTTTATTTCCTTGGAGTTAGTACACATTATCCACTCGCCTCCTTTCTTAGGTGCCAAAATAGTTGGAACTACACAAGGACTAAGGATCTTCCTGATTAACCCTTTGTCAAGCAAGTCTTGTACCTGTTTCCTAATTTCTTCATTTTGTTGGGGTGTCATCTTGTAGGTTGCCTTGTTTAGTAGACTAGCCCCTAGTATAAATTCTCTATGATGACTAATATCTCTAATTGGAGGCAAGGAGTTAGGAAGTTCTTCCACAACTATGTCTACATAACCCTTCAACATTTCTTGAATCTCCCATGGAAACTCATCAATTCTTGCTAATGTTATGACAATCCTAGGTCTAACCATCAATGTAAAACCTATCTCTTCCTCTTCCATTGTCTTTAGAAACTCTTTTTCATCCACTAACATCACACTTGATTCAACCTTTTGAGCTTTATCTTCCTCCTTCAAAGATGATAAAGTATAGGTAACTCCATCCTTCTCCAAAACATAGACATTCTTTCTACCATCATGCATTGTTTTCTATCATATTTCCAAGGCCTACCAAATAATACTTGGCACACCTCCATAGGAATGATATCACATAACACCTTATCTTTGTACCTTCCTATTTGAAACTCTATCCAACACTGTTCATTGACTAGTACTTGTTGTCCCTTCCCATTCTTGTCTTCTTCAAATTTTGGAGGCTCGTTGTTGACTTGAGGAATGGAGGAAGAGGGGAAATGAAAAAGGCACTGGCTATCCAACCATCAAGATATACCATTTGCATCTGATGGTCGTGTGACTATCCCTGCAAAGATTAACTACCTGTGTATTCTAGTACACTACTCTGTGTTGAGAATTATGATCCAAATTACTGGCTTGATCGCTTCCTAGAGCAGTTGTGTTTTCCTCCTTCATCATCCTAAGTTAAGTCATTGGTTTTCAAGTTTATCTAACTAATGTCGCAGGGTTCTAAAGTTTTGTAACCTCCCGACTTAGCAACTGTGAAGGGAAGGCTAATTCCTTTGTTGTCGGCTCATCGTGGGTTTTAGGAACTTTGTAACATTCGACTCGAGGTTTAGAAGTTTAGATTTTGAGTGATGGACCGATCCCTTTGTCAGTGTGTCACGGGTTTTGAGAACTTTGTAACCTCCATCAAGAGGTTCGAAAGTTTGAGTTTTGGGCGACAGGGTGATCCCTTTATTGGCGAGTCATGGGTTTTGGGAACTTCACATCCTCTGCCATGAGGTTTTGAAGTTCGGTCTTCCAATGATTGAGCGACTTGGATGCCAATGGATGTGGGGACCACTTGGGACCCGATAAGGTTGGTGGATCATGATGAAGGCCAACAGGTGGTGCTAACATGGAGGAAAGATGACGTGTGGTCCCATGTGCTTGATGGTTGACTCAGTGACTCATGGAGAACCCTAACTTTGATGGTGGAGATTTGTTTGACTGCTTATCCAACAACCAACATTGGAGATGGCATGTGGCTCAAGGTGAACCCTAAAAGGGTGCAGTAGTTGAATGGTTTGTTGGCAATAAAGAATGTGACATTCTCTTGTGAGTCTTTCTAGTATCTCACTGAGAGTGGCAGTTGACCAAGAGGCAAGTCGAGCTGCAGGCTGAGGCGGCGAAGTCTGAGAAATGATACTCTCTCAGAGCTCAAAATAGTGAGTAGCGACAATGATGTGCGGCAGGGTGAAAGGCTAGGTGTTGGCCGAAGTTACCAGGCAGAGGATGCGAGGCTGTGTGGAGGCGGAGAGGCTATGCGGAGGTTGAGTAGTTGGGTGTCGAACATGCTATGGTGCTGGGTGTCGAACGAGCCAAAGGTTGAGATGCTAGATGCAGGCCGAGAGGCTGGATGTAGGTGTTGTCATACTGGTCGAGAGGTTGGGTAGCCATGCAAAGAATGTGAACCTGAGAAGCCAAAGGGATGGGCTAGCCGAGAGGCTAGCTGGGAGAGAGTGGACTGGTTTGAGGAGAAGTATATGAACTGTACACTATGTGAGAGTGTTGTAACAATGCAAGGATTTTGAATGGTTAAGCTATCTATTTTTCTTTGGATGGAACAAGAGGTGTAAACTCCTATAAAGGTTGTAAGCCTGAATTGTATTGTAACTATTTTGTTGCTAAATAATACAATGGCTAAATCCTTTGGAGTGTAGGGTTTTTTACACATAAGGGTTTTCCCTACATAAATTTGTATGTTCTTTTCTTTTGTCTTTCATGATGATTCTACAAGTTGAATCTGTCTACGCTGGTGTTGAATCTAGTTATTTCTACATGTGCTTTTCTTAGAAGGGTTAATGTGGGAAATCAACTATGTTTGCTTCCGCTTTCTGGTATAGTAGTCTAGTGTATTTGAGGGAATTAAAATCCCCAAAGGCACTTTTGTTCTTAGATGTTTCTATCTGAAATGTCCCAATTTCCCAACAAGTGGTATCAGAGCCTTCTTCTGGGATGTGTTTCTTCTTGGTGTGTTGTTGGTTTTGGGCATTCCTTTTGTGAAGATTTCTTAGTTTGTTAGGCTTGACGAAATATGGAGGAATCGGTTGATGTTTGATCCTTTGGTGAGTAAAAGTACTTGCTCTTTTGAGAAAACATGCAGTGTGAAAGACATTGAAGATGGAGAATCTAGAGTTGATCATATTGTAATGATGTGGTTTGAGGCTCCTAGTTGGCAGCAAATGATCCTAATGCAAGGGGTGTGAGTTTATGCTTTTGGTTGTGTTGCAACAGAGTGTGGTTCATACTGGGCATCTTTGTGAGAGGCTCCCTGATGGTATGGAGATGCTTGGGTTGTTTTTCGACCATGGAGTATTGTGCTTGAGTTGGGTGCTTTGACCTGGTATTGAAGGCATTGTTCTCTATTACCCTCATTGCATATAGGCTATGAAGCTGATCTCTAGGTGGTCTGAAAACTTCTGAATAGCCTAGCTCTCTCGTATGCATGTGCATGTTGTTGGTTTTGGAATTGGTCTAGAATGGGCCTAGAGTTCCTCTACTAGTCTTTTTTTTTGGATACCTTGTACTTGCATGGCTCAGATTCATCATGTTCTTTGGACTTGAAGGGGTTTTATAGATTTTCATTTAAAGAATCTATGGTGATGCATATTCATTTTATTCCATTGTTTTGGTTAAGTGTGGTGGTTATATGTAGACCTTTGAGTCATCCAGATGTGTAATGGATATGGGTGTGCATGGGTGTTTTATAAACATGGTGATTTTGTAGGTTTTACATGGTCAAGAAAAACTTGCAATTTTTTGTGGTGTTGGTTAATGGTTCCTAGACTATGATGCTTGTTTTGGACGTTATTGGAAAATTGAATATGAGCTTGATCTAGTGTTTGAGTCATGTTGTCTCTGTGGCTATTCTCTTTGAGATCTCAATGTTGTTTCCAATGTGATGATGGGTTTATACGTTTGTTGTGATTGATCTTCAAGTTATGCAGTTGGTGGATTAGCTACCCATTGGTTGTAATGAGATATATAACTCAAAAGTGGACTTTTTATATCCACGAGGTTGATTCAGTGTTGGTGCAGACTTGTTAGCTAGCCTTGTCTATGGTCACTTGTGCATTGGTGAGGTTGCTTTGAGATGAGAGGATGGATGGTGTTGAGTACCTTAATAGTTAGTTATGGGGACTTGTAGCACGTGTATCACAATGTCGTGGATAGCTTGGATACACTGCCTTGTGTAAGATTTTTGACAGTGATGGTTTTTTTTGCTTGGTTTAGAGATCTTGGTGTTGCTTGGCATTATTGTCAGATGGACATGTTGTTGTTGTGGACCTGGAGGATTTTCAGTTTATTAGATGTTTGGTCATGATGCATGGAAAGCTCAGTGTCACATTTTAGTGGGAGCTTTAGCAGTGACCGTGGATTCATCACTTGGTGGTGAATGGTCTTCTTTAGTGTTGCAGATGTTACTAGGAGGGAATCTTAGATCTTGTTGTTGCAGAAGGGTTCTTTCGCATTTGCATGGACACTGAAGAAGATGTGCAACGGAGGAAGCCATGGTTGGATTGGAGTTTTTGGATGAGGTGTCGGCAGTACTTGACACAGTTGGCATTTAGAGGTCTATGTAGGAGGATTACTGGTACATGATGTGCAAAGGTGCTCTCTTTGGTCTTGGTTCTCTTCTTGGATGTTCGGTTTCACATTACATTGGTATGAGTTTTTTCTTTATCTCTTTCCTTTTTTGGGCGTGTAAAGAACTTGGCTGAGTTTTGAAGACTTGTGGTGAGAGTTGTTCTTGTCAATTTTTAGATTGTGCATATCATTGTGGATGTTTCTTTGGTACTACATGGTGTGGTTTACACCTCTTGTATGATGCTATTGGTAGACTCATTATGCCTTGATTTGGCATTACCCATGCAGTGGGAGTTCCTGGATGTGTTTGGTATTCTTCGACTAGTTGGCACTTGGAGCTTGTATTTGCTCTTGATGGGTTGGCTATGTAAGTGGCATAAGTTTGCTAATGTTGATACCTTGGAGGTATGAGTGATTGGATGGATTAAAGCATGTGTTGTGAGTTCTATTTTCAGTCGCGTGGGTTGATCAATTACATGGGAGTAGTCAATTTTTTGGTTGTTGGTCTAGCTGATGTTCTATCTTGTTTTCTAAAGGATGGCTTCACAATTGTGTTCATGTTGAGGGGCTTTGAATTTGATGTTATGTTGCTTCTATATAGCTCACGAGCATACTGGAGTGGTGGCAGTGTTGGTGCCCTTTCCATCTGTAGGATCTGATGCTTGTGTTCTTGAGACTAGTGCATATATGCCTTGGCTCATTCCTTTTCCTATGGTGGATGGCTGGAACTGTTGCCTAAGTTGGTGGACATCTTAGATGTCATTGCAGGTGTCTTGGTTGGAGCACGGAAGCATTGTTTAAGATTCTTGAGTTTTCTTTGGAAGGAGCCAGTAAGTTCTTCATCAAGTGGGAGAATCTTGAGAATTATGACTCAAATTACTGGCTTGATCGCTTCTTGGAGTAGTTGTATTTTCCTCCTTCATCGGCCTAAGTTAAGTCATTGGTTTTCAAGTTTATCTAACTGATGTCGCGGGGTCCTGAAGTTTTGTAACCTCCTAACTTAGTGACTATGAAGGGAAGGCTACTTCCTTTGTTGTAGGCTCGTCACAGGTTTCAGGAACTTTGTAACCTTCGACTCGAGGTTTGGAAGTTCATATTTTGAGCGATGGAGTGATTCCTTTGTCGTTGTGTCATGGGCTTTGAGAACTTTGTAACCTCCATCAAAAGGTTCAGAAGTTTGAGTTTTGGGTGACAAGATGATCCCTTTATCGGCGAGTTGCAGATTCTGGGAACTTCACAACCTCCGCCATGAGGTTTTGAAGTTCAATCTTTCAACGATTGAGTGACTTGGATGCCAGTGGATGTGGGGAGCACTTGGGACTTGATAAGGTCGGTGGATCGTGATGAAGGCTGATAGGTGGCGATGATGTGGAGGAAAAATGGCATGTGAGCCCATGTGCACGATGGTTGACTCGGTGACTCATGGAGAACCCTAACTTCAACGGTGGAGATTTGTTTGACTGCTTATTTGACGACCAGCATTGGAGATGGCATGTGGCTCGAGGTGAAACTCTAAAAGGGAGCAGTAGTTGAACAGTTTGTTGGTGATAGAGAATGTGACATTCTCTTGTGAGTCTCTCTGGTATCTCACTGAGAGCGGAGGTCAACCAGGAGGCAAGCAGAGTTGTAGGTTGAAAGACTGGAGGCGATAAAGGCTAAGAGATGATACTTTCTCAGAGCTTGGAATAGTGAGCGGCGACAATGATGTGCAGCAAGGCGAAAGGCTAGGTGCTGGCCGAAGTTACCAGGCGGAGACTGAGAGGATGCGTGGAGGCTGAGAGGCTATGCATAGGTCGAGTGGCTGGGTGTTGAACATGCCATGGTGTTGGGCGTCGAACGAACCAAAGGCTGAGATGTTGGACGTAGGTCAAGAGACTAGATGCGGGTGTTGTCGTGTTGGTTGAAAGGCTGGGTAGCCACACAAAGAATGTGAACCTGAGAAGCTTAAGGGCTGGGTTGGCTGAGAGGTTGGTTGGGAGAGAGTGGACTAGTTTGAGGAGAAGTATCTACACTGTACACTGTGTGAGAGTGTTGTAACAGTGTGAGGATTATGAATAGTTAAGCTATCTATTTTTCTCCAGATGCAACAAGATGTGTAAACTCCTGTAAAGGTTGTAAGTCTAAATTGTATTGTAACTCTTTTGTTGCTGAATAATACAATGGCTAGATCCTTTGGAGTGTGATGTTTTTTATCCGTAAGGGTTTTCCCCATGTAAATCTGTGTGTTCTTTTCTTTTGTCTTTCATGATGATTCTACAAGTTAAATTTGTCTATGTTGGTGTTGAATCTAGTTATTTTTGTATGTGCTTTCCTCAGAAGGGTTAATGTGTGAAATCAACTATGCCTACTTCCACTTTGTGGTATAGTAGTAGTGTATTTGAAGGAATTAAAATCCCCAAAGGCACTTCTATTCTTAGATGTTTCTATTTGAGATGTCTTGATTTCCCAACACTTTGTGCATCCTGCAAGTCCGTAGAATATTACCACACATTGTCCATTCTATCTAGTATTAATGACATGCATAAATCAATTAAATAATTTGAATTTCCCGCCGACTACTCAAATTATCCCTAGTTTTTTATTACCTGTGGTTTTAAACTGCATATTAAAGGGTTAAACATATTAGATTTTAGATTTTTAGCCTATGTGTTTTTAGTGTTTTCAGATTATCGGATGGTGTTTACAGGAAAGTACTATTTGATGGATATGCTTATCCAGTGTGCAACTACAAGTATTTAATTACTATGTTTTAAACAATTAAATAAGAATGTGTTTTAGTAAATTATTTTGACTTAACAAAAAGAATGTTATAAGAATAATTGTGAAATAAAAAATAGCAGTTTTATAATATAAACGATAAATAAAAAATATTAGTTTTATAATATAAAGGATAAATAAAAAATCGTTAAAATATTTTTAAGCATTTTTTATATAATTTTTTGAAAAATATTTTAATTTTTATCTGAATTGTGTTTGTTTTTATAGTTTTTATTATCTTAAAAAATCGTTCATTGTCTTTAAGTTATTTGTGTACCTAGTAAAACTTTATATTCTAATTTAAATGATTTTTATGTTTAACATTTTTTATTTATTTTTAATTTAAATTATATTTAGTGTTTTTTATAAATTATTTATATATTACTAAAATATCACATTCTTATGTAACTTGCTTTATGTTTAGTAATCTTTTAAAAAATGTTTAAACTTAATACTTATAATTCTTTTAATTTAAAATTTAGTGATTATGCTCTTGTTTAAATCTTATAAAAATGATTTTTATTCTTAATAGTTAATTTAAAAATGCTTAATTTAAAAAAATTATACAACTAATAAATAAGAGTAACTTATAAGTATTTAAATTTTAATAGTTTAGTATTTAAATATCTAATTATATATTTACAAATATACTAAATTTAAATCACTTCTAAAGAATTGTAAGCATTTTTTAATAATTTTTCAAAAAATGTTTTAATTTTTTGAATTTTTATTTGACTTTTTTGTGTTTACAGTTTTTATTATCTTAAAAAATTGTTAACACTGTCTTTAAATTATTTGTGTACCTAGTAAAACATTATATTCTTATTTAAATAATTTTTGTATTTAACAAATTTTCTATATTTTTAATTTAAATTATATTTAGTGTTTTTTTAATAAATTATTTATATGTTTACTAAAATATCACATTCTTATATAATTGTTTGTATGTTTAGTAATTTTTTAACAATTGTTTAAACTTAGTACTTATAATTCCTTAAATTTAACATTTAGTGATTATGCTTGTTTAAGTCTTATAAAAATATATTTTATTCTTAATAGTTTTTTAAAAATGATATAAAATTCATTCTTATAAACTTTTTTAATTTAACGTGAAGTGTTTACATTCCTCTTTAAATTAAAAAAGTTTATAAGAATGAATTTTATTAAATCTTTTTTAACATTTAAATATAAATAATTAAAATATAAAAAAATTAATAAAATTCATTCTTATAAACATTTTTAATTTAAAGAGGAATGTAAATGGAAAGAGCCGTTGGAATGGCGGAACGACGACACAAGAATTTTTTTTGAAGACACCAGGGTTTGCAGTATGATGGAGGCACTCAACCTAGATGGCCTTTCAATAATAGAAAGGGAAGAAACTTTTAGAATTCCAGAAGGAACGAATCTTATTGGGCATGGCAAGCTCCGGCTAACCAGGGTTTTAGAACTGGGGGCATTGGAAATGAAGGACAAAAGACTAGTCAATCAATGCAAAATGATGGGAAATTCAGGTCAATGTTTACAAATGGAAAGGTGGATTTTAGATAGCTGGAAGGAAAATTTTGGTGCCCAAAACAACAGAGTGAGAAGGCGGAGCCAAGCAAGGTAATGCCTAACATTTCCCACACTACTATGGTTTCCTTGCTTTTGGAAAATAGAGAATGGAGTGACTCTATCAATTTTCTTAAGGCCCGTGCTTTTTTTATGAAATGGGGTGGGAAATGACTGGATTTCTCTAAGATTAGGGCCTGGTGTGATAAAAACTAGGGCAAAGATTGTGGTCTTAAAACCCTGGAAAATGGGTTCTATTTGGTGATTTTTCAAATGACCTAGGACAAAGAATGGATCATCAATAGTGGCCTATTCATGATGGAAGGGAGGGGTTTCTTTATATTAGACTAGACACCAAAATTTGATCCTAATAAAGAAAACACAGAGGAAGTGCCAATGTGGATCAGGTTGAAGAATCTCCCTTAAGCATATTGGGATATGGAAACTCTCAAAAGCATTGGAAACAAATTAGGTGTTTTTGTGAAGTTGGAGGAAGCTGTGGAAAAATCAGATTATAACATGTTTCCCAGGGTTTGCATTTTAAGGCAGACAATCCACCCTCTTCCAGAAATGATAGAGATAAAAATAGAGGAAGGTGTTTGGCGACAAAAGGTGGAGATTGAGAATGCAATGATATCTTGCTCAAAATGTTTAGGGAAAGAGCACTTAGGTCACTGCCCAAATGTGAAGAAAGGAAAAGGGTTAGCCCATAATACCCTTGCTAAGGAGCTGATGATCTTAACTGAATTTGATGCTTGGGAAGATCACTAGAACACACAAGAATGGGGGTTTCACCGAAGGTAGCTGAATAGCTTGTCGTGTTTGATAACAGGGACCAATTACTACTGGGATGAGATTTAGAAAGAGGAAATATATTTTCTCTTTGAAAATGGTTCTGAGGTGATGTCTCAAGTTTGGACTCATCATGAATTGAACCAAGTGGTGGAAACTTTTACTATCAAAAGTTCAGAGAAAGCAAAGACGGTGCTAGTATCAAAAGGGAAACCGGCTGAATTGACTGCTCAAATAAATGGAAATGATGTGAATGTTGGGCATAATGAATCTCCCCTTACGGGTGATGTTATTGTTTTAGGTTAGACCATCCACAAAAGGGCCAAAGGATTTGAACTTGAACTAGTTTTGCAAGAAAAATCCCACTCACCAAGTAATAAGGAGAGTGTCAAAAAACTCATGCATGGTCGAGATGAAAAGCCTAGGGAAGATTGGGATCATAACTCTCCATGCAGTAATAGGCAGGATTTTGATGTAGAGGCCAAGCTACTTGAAGATGACATTCTTTTGAAGAATGAGCATTTCATTTTTAACGATATTCCCATCTCCCCTATTCAGAATTTAGAGAGTGTTTTTGAAGGTGACAGAGATAGCAGAGGTAACCTGGAAGTTTTAGATTCAAAGATAGCATCGGATGAGGATCAAGGTGGTGAAGATATGCTTGGTTTGCAGGATAATATAGGGATTATTGAGAAGAGAACAATAGAGAAATCTTCATCTTTAATTAGTAAGGCTAATATTGGAGAGAAGAAAAAATGTGGTCCTAAAACTAATAGGATACATCTTGAAATGGCTGGCAATGTGGCGGGATAAAGTAAATTGAGATCAGGAAAAGGCTATGCCTTTTCCCGGCACCCATAAAAATCTTATCGTGGAATGTCAGGGACTACAATGACCCTGACAAAATTTGTTTGATCAAAAGATGTTTTGATCAAACGAGGTTGGCCCTGGCTTGTCTTCAGGAAACAAAAATTAAGGAGCCTGATTTTGATTCCTTTTATAGATGCTTTAGTAGATGGAAATGTTTTCTTACTGGGGCTGTGGGTGCTTCAAGGGTCCTTGGTGTCCTTTGGAATGACTCAATAGTTGATGTTCAGGTTGTTCGTCAAGATAGATTTTGGAAATGGTTGAGAGTTGATTCTAAACAGCTTAGGGTAAGCTTCTCAATAGTCAACATTTATGGTCCAAATAGCTCAACCTAGAAAAAGGTGCTTTGGCAAGAACTTTTAGAATTTTTAAGTCTCGAGGATGGAAGGATGTTTCTCTTGGGAGGTGATTTTAATGCTATTTTGAGGCCTTCAGATAAATTGGGGGGTGTGGGTTGGTCAAGACAAAGCCAATAGGGTTTCAGTGATTTTGTTGTGAATAATGGCCTCATTGAATTGCCCTTCAAAAATGGTGATTTTACATGGACAAACTGGAGAGGTGGTTTTCTTAATATAACAAAGAAACTGGACCATTTTTTGTTAGCAGGGGATTGGGCTGCTCAACAATGGACATGCGAGGCCGAGATCATACCCATAACTGGATCAGATCACTATCCCATAGGTATAAGAATTCAAGAAGAGGCCACACCGGATCGATTCCCTTTTAAGTTTGAAGCAATGTGATTTCAAGCTGAAGGGTTTTAGGATCTGGTAGCTAAGTGGTGGAAAAGCACCCCAAAACAGTCAAACAATAAAGCTTTTATTTTTTTTCAAAAATCTCCAAACCTTAAGGAGCAACTTAAGAAGTGGAATAGGGAATCCTTCAAGAATATTTTTTTTGAAAAGCTCAGACTAGAGGAGGAGCTGAAGTTTTTGCACACAAATGTAATTGAGAAGGGGATGAAGGAAGAGGATTTTTCTTTGGAGAAGATTTTGAATAAAGAATACTCAAAAATTTTAGCTCGGGAAGAACTTTTTTGGAGGAAAAAATCTCGTGAAAGTTGGTTAAAAGATGGGGATAGGAACACAATTTTTTTTCATAATTCCGTGAAGGTGCTTAGAACAAATAACAAGATTTTCTCAATAAAGGACATTACTGGAAATGTTTTGAATAATGCTGATTAGATCATTAAGGAAGCCATAATATTTTATTAAGATATTTTTGTTGAAAAATCTGATGCATTGTTGTCTGACTTAAGCATTCTAGATGTAATTCCAAGTTGTGTGTCTGAGGCTTAGAATGTCATGCTTATGAAGGAAGTTTCATTAAAAGAAGTCAAAAAGGAATTATTTGATTTGGGTGGAGATAAATCCCCTAGCCCAAATGGCTTTCTGGCTTTATTCTTCCAAAAATTATGGGATATCTTTGCACAAGATCTATGGGAGGTGGTAGAAGAATCAACGAGGGAAGTTTTATTCTTAAAGATTTAAAAACACCTTCATTGCTTTAATTCCAAAAAGGTCAGTGGTGAATTCCTTTGAGGACTTTAGACCAATTTATTTGTGCAACACGGTCTATAAAATATATCTAAATTTTAATAGGTTGAAAAGGGTTTTGGATTCTTTGATCTATAGAGTAGTGGCTTCTCACTAAATAGATCAATATTTGAAGGTGTTTTATAGCTCATGAGGCTATCCATTCTATTTGAATAAAAATAGAGAGAATGATGGTAAACTAGACATCAAAAGGGCCTATTGAGGTCAATAGAGGTTTTGCTGAAATTTCTAGAGAAATTTGGGTATTTGAAAAGAATGGGTGGCTGGGGTCCAGAGTTGTATCTGCACCCCCCATTTTTCTGTCTTGGTGAATGGTAGTCCACAATTTCTTTTCCCCCACTAAAGGGATTTTTGGGATCCTATATCACTGTTTCTCTTCATTATCTTTAAGACTTTGGGAAATTGGTCTCCAAGAAACATGAATGGTCTTTGGAAAGGCATCAAAATTGCATAAGGTATTGATCCCATTTCACATCTTCAATTTGTTGATGAAACTTTTTTGATAAGCAGCCTTTAGAGAAGCCCGAGTAATGAAGGAGACCCTAGATTAGTATGGTAGAGCATTCTAGGTAGTGTATCAACTGGAGGAAATAAAAAAAATCTTTTTTAATACTCCCATTCAAAAACAACTGGAAATTGTAGAATTCATTCAGGATTCTCAAACAAATTTTGGGTATACCTCTTTTTGGGGGTGCCAATAAATCTAGTGTTTAAGATCTTTTAGATAGTTGTATAAGTCAAATGGATGGTTAGAGAAAATCTTTTTTGCATGTAGAATCTTAATGCTAAAATCATAATCTCAGCGATCTCGGTATTCTCAATGATGTGTTTAAAGAAAAGAAGGTGATTAGAGCTATTGGGAAACAAATGCGAAAGTTTTTTTGGAATGGTGCAAGTGAGCAGGACAAAATCCCTTTTTAGGATGGGATAAAATCGGTCGTTCCAAAGACAAAGGTGGGGCTGGTTTGAGGGATGGCATCTCATAATGATGTTCTGGGTGAAAAACTGGTTTAGTATATATTCAAACCCCGAGTTATTATGGGTTAAAGTTTTAGAAGGCAAAATATCTTGAAATAGAAGGATCAATGAATCTTTACTATCCACAACCCACCCAAAGGTTCAACCATTTGGAACTTTATTGTTTCTTGTAGGTGGTTATTCTTAATCATATCTCATGGAAAATAGGTAATGGTCTTAAAGAAAAATTTTGGGATGACTCGTGGGATGGTTTTCCAATCTTGGTGACAAGGTTGACTTGCAGGAGCTTAGGCTTATCTTTCAACAAAGTTGGGATGACAAGGTTCAAGATTATCTTGAACCAAAGCATGGCCCCTTTGGACAAGAATGGGGTTGGAAAGTTAGTTAATGAGGACTTATCAAATCAGCAAATGGTGAGGATAAAGGAATTTTTTAGAGCAGGAAAGTGTTGCTCATAGAAAATGAAAAGAGTTGTCTGGTGTGGGTCTGTAAATGGGAATTACTCAGTCAAAATTGGGTATCAATTATTGGATTCTTTAGAAGGGGGGGGACTGGTTAATAAAGAAAACAAGAGGAAGTGCCCAATCTTGGAAAGTCGTTTGGAAACAAAAGAAGTTGGAGGAAGCTGTGGAAAAATCAGGAGCATTTTAAGGGAAATCCCCCTCTTCCAAAATGATAGTGAATAGAGGAATTTCTTAGAAAAATCTTACTTTCAAAGTTGGAAAGAGACTTGACAAATGGAAGAAAGGAAAAGGGTTAGTTCTAAGGAGCTTGATCTTGAATTTGATCTTGGGAAGAAGTAGAACAACAAGAATGGGGGTGGAAGAAGGTACTGAAGGAGCTTGTCTTTTGCAAACAGGGACCAATTCTGATGGGTGAGATTTAGAAAGAGGAAATATATTTTCTCTTTGAAAATGGTTCTGAGGTGATGTCTCAAGTTTGGACTCATCATGAATTGAACCAAGTGGTGGAAACTTTTACTATCAAAAGTTCAGAGAAAGCAAAGACGGTGCTAGTATCAAAAGGGAAACCGGCTGAATTGACTGCTCAAATAAATGGAAATGATGTGAATGTTGGGCATAATGAATCTCCCCTTACGGGTGATGTTATTGTTTTAGGTTAGACCATCCACAAAAGGGCCAAAGGATTTGAACTTGAACTAGTTTTGCAAGAAAAATCCCACTCACCAAGTAATAAGGAGAGTGTCAAAAAACTCATGCATGGTCGAGATGAAAAGCCTAGGGAAGATTGGGATCATAACTCTCCATGCAGTAATAGGCAGGATTTTGATGTAGAGGCCAAGCTACTTGAAGATGACATTCTTTTGAAGAATGAGCATTTCATTTTTAACGATATTCCCATCTCCCCTATTCAGAATTTAGAGAGTGTTTTTGAAGGTGACAGAGATAGCAGAGGTAACCTGGAAGTTTTAGATTCAAAGATAGCATCGGATGAGGATCAAGGTGGTGAAGATATGCTTGGTTTGCAGGATAATATAGGGATTATTGAGAAGAGAACAATAGAGAAATCTTCATCTTTAATTAGTAAGGCTAATATTGGAGAGAAGAAAAAATGTGGTCCTAAAACTAATAGGATACATCTTGAAATGGTGTGAACGCAAAATTAGCATTATGCATTTGATCAAAATCACACTCATCCATTCATTAGGGTAAATTCATCAACTTAAATCAAATAAATCAAACTTGATCCTATCATCATCTCTTTGATTAAATAAATCAATCATTTATTTAATTAAATCTCAGAGCATCATTCATCTCCCTTTGATTTGATTTAAATCCCTAAATCAAGTCAAAGTGGTCAAATCAGCCTAATCATACTCCTAGCTAATTAATCATGATCTAATGCTAATCTCACCCACTTGCATTCTCTGGATTTGGCCACTTGCATGAAATTACATTTAATTGATTTATCAAAATCTTTATTTTCAACTTGGCATAAAGGGAGGAATATTCTCCAGAGTTTGAATTTTAAGTGGACATGTACCCAGGCATTTATGAGGCCTTACGTATTACTCTTACATGTCCCCTTCCAAAGTCAAACTCAGCATTTATTGGAAAATTTGAATTCAAATTCTCCCTCTCATGGGCACTCTTCCCAAATCTTGCACAACCATTGACCATTCACCATTTGACAAGTGTCCTCCTATCATTGGCTTGATCTTTAGTCCCACATTGGTCCCTCTTCAACACTCAGCATTTGAAAATCTTTAAATACAAGCTTCATCTTTGAGCAAATCCTCCACAATTTTATGCAAGGTTACTCTCTTCATTTGAGATTTGATCTTGTTCATCATCACTCCACCATCTCTATCATTTACACAACTTGAGCTTTGATCAAGGGTTGGGAAAGGGTCACTAGCACATGTGACACCAATCCAATATGGGATAGATTGATTTCATGTTTCTCTTTGTAGGCTTTTATGCATCTTGTTATTAGATAGCATTTTAAAACATGTTAGATATCTCATATGGATGTTGAATGGTGCTTATTGCTTGGAAACTAATCATGTTTGTATATGTTAGTTACTAACCATTTGCAGATTTTGATGTCCACATTATGGCGCTAGAAGGAATAGTTTAATATTCAAATATTTAATTATAATTATAATTCTTTTAATTTATATTTAATAATATTTATAATAAAATATGTTAAATTATAAACAAATTATACTTAGTTCATAAGTAGGCGGTGTACACTCTAAAATAATACTTAATTTAAACTCTAAAATTAAATTAGTATTACTTAAAATAATACTTAATAAAATGTGTTAAGTAGTAGGAGGTTAAATTATAATTATCACAAATTATACTTAATTTAAATTCTAAAATAACTTTTAAACTAGCAATTGCACCTTAGTGTGCAATGGGTACGCTGAAGAAGTATGGAAGGTCAATTGGGATAATTTTCGGTCTATTGTTGCATACATTTATGTAGTACATAAGGTCAATTGATAGACCATTTAGCAAATGATGTTTGCGCAACAAAGATCTCAATGGAGAAGTGATAGCTTTAGATTTTCCTAAAGCTTTTAACTTACAAAAAGAAATTTTCTCAAACATTATTGACCAAGCAAACCCTAGGCTTTCCAAAGGATTTAGCATTGTTACGTTACAACCATCCGTTCTTTTCAATCTTAGTCTGGTGAACAAAATCTCTTAAAAAAAGTTATATGGAGAATTTGAAAAAAAGAGGCTCAACACCCCTTTATATATAGGAACAAAAGAACTAATGAATAAAACTGAAAGGAATAGAACTTTCAGAATTTCCTGCAAACAGAAGCATTAGTGTGAACAAGAAAGAAATTAACACAATGTCCACCATCCAATATAATTCTGAAGCCAATGCACCAGACTGTTTGGAGATACTATTTTAGAATAATTTGATGCTCAATTACAACATGGAAAGGATGGTCAGTGTTAGGAAATATTGCATTCGAACCCAAAATCTCAAATCATTTCCCACATAACCCAAGAGAGATTAACATGCATACAAGTTTTCCAAATGCAAAGATCAAACAGACAAGCCACAAGATAACACAAGATTTACCCTGGGAAAACCCTCAAGAGGGAAAAACCAAGCCTCCAAAAGCATCCATACTCCATCATATTAATTAGCCATAAGCAATACAAGAGTTACAATGAATACCTCTGAAGCATCAAGCCCTCCAATGCACTTTCCTGTGTCCAAGCATGAATCCACACATCCCATGCCATGCTTCACAAATGCACTCTTGAGAAAGACTCAATAACCACAGTGAACCTGCTCAGCCTGTTCAGCCCCCAACCTAAAACCACTACATTGTGTTTGCTTTTATAGACACAAGCTCACACAAATACAATTGGTGGTAAGGTAAAACCATGTACCACAAAACTATGTGAATACAAAACCACTGACCCCTTTTCTAATATTGGGTACTAAGTTGTTACAATATTTAATTCCCCAATATTAAATTACTACCACATGTATTCTACAAATAGTAATACAATGTTACAATACAATCATTATGTGGGACCAAATAATTACCTAGTGTAATTATCGACACCACCAAGGTGCATCACAACTAAATAATTATTTACAATAATAGAATAAAACATTTTATGCAATGGTGTACAACACCATACCCCAACATTCTCCCACTTGTATACATTGCATAAGTGATCAATGCATGATATACATCATCATAGCCATCCATGAAACCACATGAATCTGTAACATGCTCTCGTGCTTCAACAAGATACCTACAATAAGAACTAAGTGACCACCATCTCAAGCAAGAACTCCTCTCATCCTCCAATGTGCCACCTATGGAAGAAAAGGAACATGCTAAGGTGAAGATGCACCAATCCATGAGCACAAGCATCAAATCCAAGTGATAACAAAGGCTCTACCAAGCTGTTGTCAACTATAAAAAACCCACATGATCGGAAATAGTATCCACAACACATGCTAATACATCCAACCATCCATACCTCCACGGTATCAATACATCAATAAACTCATGCCAAGAACATATGCAACTTGTAAATTGCAACCAAGCTCCCTGTATAAAACCTGTCAATGAAGAACATACATATCCAATTACTCCCACTGCATAGGTAATGTCAAAGTATATCAAGTCTACCAATCCACACTATACATCAAGGTGTGATAAGTCAATCAAAACATGAAGTACCAAGAACAATTGCAATGATCCACACATACAACCCAAGAGCTGCATCATCTCTCACAACATGTTGCCACCATCCTCCCAAAACAAGGAGAAACCATGAAGAGAGAAACCTGTAAACCATAATGTCCTTCTACCAACACCTCAAAAGTGTACCATTGTGTCAAGTATGATCTCCTAAACAACCCCAACTGAAAAGCCTCAACAACATCCATAACACCCAATCTCATAGATCAAGTACAACATATAAATCAATGTAGCAATGCCAACATGGATGTAAGCCTCTCAAAGCAAGAAGATCAAACTCATAGATAACCATCCCCATAACTGGAAATCAGCCCATAAACCATCTCCTAACAATCCTCATCAAAGAATGATATCATAAACTCAAATGTACAAGGAGATAACCATGCCATAACATCCCTCAAAATGAATCCTCCAAAACTAACAATCCATAGCTCAAGATCCATGTCTATGAAAGATAAAGCATAAAACACAACACATCTGAAAGATATAATGGGAAAATACCTCTCAAATCATAAGCTACCGAGTAGACCAAGAGTGGGAATGAGAATGCTCCTCCAAGATAACCAAGCCATCATGACTCACTCCAAGAACAATCTCCTCTATTTGTCCATCATGAACTCACGTCCATATCCAGGTGAAGGCTCCCTCGGTCTTCTTGCTAAAACCTCCAAAGAGTAATCATCTCAAGAAAATGTCTCTAATCACAAGAGAACTCCAACCATCACCTACATCTCTAAGTATCCACGAGCACCTGTAACCGATCAATCCATGCCAAACTCCAAATCCAACATAACACCATCATGAAGTAATCAGGAAAATGATCAATGTACTCAATACAAAGAGACTCACAAACGATCAATGTCAAAGCTCCAACCGCAGAATTAGGAACCTATCATGACAATATGATCTAACCATCTCCTCCTAGGAGATCACATGCACCATAACATACATACATCCTGGTCTCAAGAGAACACATATCATGCCAAAAATCTAAGCTAGCATCAAGAGTAAACCATGACATAATATCAACCATACTCTAAACCAAGAAATCATATCTCCAATCACATGAAGATAACCATACCAATGATGCATCCACGTCACTGCCAATAACTCCCACTGAACCGTGATACGAGCTACACATGGCATCATGGCAACCATCCTCTCCATGAAGATCATCCAGGTCTACACACACTCAACTGCAATGTCAGTAACATACAAGTAAACCAAGATCTCGAAGCCAAGAAGATACATGCAACCGCCATCAAAACATCGCAAACCAATCCAACACCGCCAAATCATCATGTCAAAAGCTCCCACTGAAAGTGTATAACAAATGAATGTACCAAGCTATCATGACATCATGATTAAACCACATGCTACAAGTCCCATGAATCGACTAATCAAGTACTCAAATCATCCATCCTCTCAATCTCAAAGCAACATACCAATGCACAAATGACCACAGACAAGGCCAACTAATGAAATCTGCAACAACAATGAATCAAACCTGGTGGATATAGACAGTCCACATCCGAGTCATCCCACTGCAAATGAATGAGTGTCCAACCCACACACCTGCATAACTCGTAGATCCAATCACTGAAACATGCAAACTCATTATCACATTAGTAACTGCAAACCAACATATCAAAGAAGATAACTATGTAGACATCTAGACTCAAACACCAAATCAACCACTGATCTGATTTGCCAACCATGTCCACGAAAGAGTAATCATAGTCAAAGAACCAAATAAGCATCAAGAAGATAATACCAATCTCCTAACATCAAACCATATCACCACCAAACACCATATACAAGATCATGTCGTGCCAATGCATCAAATGTACCTACATATCCATAACACCATAATCATAGCCATCATTGTACCTGCACTCAACTATCACCCATACGAGACTCCAAGTCTCAAACCATGTCCAAACATGTCCTCAAAACCGAAGACAACTTGTGTCCCTGTCACCATCAAAGTCCTAACTCTGAAAATTACCTGTAAACCTGTACCAGGAAGCACCAATCTGATAATCAGTAGTAGAATCATAAATAACATATAAAAATATGTACTCCCTTAAATTTTCGCTTCTTGACTTGTCCAGATGCTCACATAATCACACCCTGAATCTCAAGCTCCTACAAGCAATCAAACAAATACCAAACATTTCCTGCACCACAAACTGATAAACAATCTGAACCACTGTGAAGTACACTACAAATTCTCTCCAACGCATCTTTGAAATAAAAAATACGATTCTGTATGCAAAAGATATGTCCAAAACCATTCAAACGAGAATATTTAACTTCCAGGCTCCAAAAACATGTCAAAATGACAAAATTAGAAAACCAAACCTATACCACAACGTAATGCTCGGAATCAGCTTTCCAACGACTGTAAGAAGTTGAAAATCTGACATACTGGGCAAAAGTTATGCTCATTTGAAAAAAGTCTTCTAATCTACCCTCTTGGTGGCTCTGTGGTGGCGCCCGGGCGGCGCTCTGGTGGTGGGAGGCTGGCGGATTTTAAAATCCATTTAAATACAATTTGATTTTCTTATTTTAAAATTTTCTCCACCCCCTGCGTACAGACCCGACTCATTTATTAACTATGGCTTAATTTCATTTTGAACTCCGGCATTTAAGCTTTTCTATCGGCGGGCTTTAAATTTTCTTAAAAAATCTCATTTTAAAATTTTTATAAATGGCGATTTATTTGTTTTTACATCCCGTAGGGTAGGGGCCGGCGCTGCCGGCGGCAAGTACTGTCGGCCGGCGTCCCTGCCGACTGACAGTGCCGACAGGGTCTGCCGACGGCAGTACCCTGCGGTACTGTCAGCGGCAGGAGCCGCCGACATGGTTGGTCGTGGGGAGGCCGGTCTGCGAACCCCCCCCCACAAGGCTTTTTTTAATATTTTTTTCAATTCAATTTTCTAACATTGATTTTTATTTTGCAGGTTATTTTTAATAATATTTTTCGAAACCCCCGACAGCGAATTTTTTCGCAATTTTTTTCGAAATTCTTCAAACACGGGAAGTTTAATTTTGATTTTTTCTACACATGTAAAATGGGTCTTTTGCTAACAAAATTTTGTTTTTTTTTCAAAAAATTTTCAAAGTAGGTCGAATTTTATGTCAAAATTCATCTCTCAACCAGCCTGAATTCAATCATGAGGTCCGTTTTGTTCCAAAAAATTATTTGTGAAAATTTCCCCAACAGAACCCTCATATGCAAATTCAAACCAAGAAACCCTTTTTCACCCAACATTGGAAAACTTCAGATCTGCAATAAACCCAACAAATCTTGACAACCCAAAAACCCAAATCTGCATAAAAAAACCTGCAACATGTGTTTCATATTTTGTAATGCCTCAGATCCTACATGCATGTCCATGGCTTCAACTTTGCAAAAAACTCTCAAACCAGAGTTAGAATAAAAATTCTTCAACCATGAAAGCTCTGATACCACTTGTTATGAAATATTGCATTCGAACTCAGAATCTCAAATCATTTCCCACATAGCCCAAGAGAGATTAACATGCATACAAGTTTTCCAAATGCAAAGATTAAACAAACAAGCCACAAGATAACACAAGATTTACCTTAGGAAAACCCTCAAAAGGGAAAAACCCAGCCTCCAAAAGCATCCATACTCCATCATATTAATCAGCCATAAGCAAATACAAGAGTTACAATGAATACCTCTGAAACATCAAGCCCTCCAATGCACTTTCCTGTGTCCAAGCATGAATCCCCACATCCCATGCCATGCTTCACAAATGCACTCTTCAGAAAGACTCAATAACCACAGCCAACCTGTTCAGCCTGTTTAGCCCCCAACCTAAAACCACTACATTGTGTTTGTTTTTATAGACACAAGCTCACACAAATACAACTGGTGGTAAGGTAAAACCATGTACCACAAAACCATGTGAATACAAAACCACTGACCCCTTTTCTACTATTGGGTACTAAGCTGTTACAATATTTAATTCCCCAATATTAAATTACTACCACATATATTCTACAAATAGTAATACAATGTTACAATACAATCATTACGTGGGACCAAATAATTACCTAGTGTGATTATCCACACCACCAAGATGCATCACAACTAAATAATTATTTACAATAATAGAATAAAAAAATTTATGCAATGGTGTACAACACCATACCCCAACAGTCAGGGGTTTGAAAAAAAATAGAAAGAACTTTGCAAAGGTAAATCCAAGGGAATGTTATCATATTCAAATTGATTACAGATTAAGAGAGTCTCAGACTAAAAGGTAACTCCAAATTCCAAGATTGGCTTGATACATTAGCCGGGATTTTGAGGTTCAAATATTCAAAGTTGAATGGAACCTTTAACCTAAATAAGAGTGAGAATAAGATCGGGATGAACTAGAAATTGAATATGATTCACCATTGTAAGCAGTTTATTCAAAATATTTACATTGTTTGATGATTCATAATTAGTACAAATGATTCATACCCAGTTGACCAACACAAATTTTTATCTTTCTAATTAACTTACATGATTTATTTGATGTTTTCCTAGTCCCATTAATTTCTTAAGAAAATAGTGGACATATGCTCTACGAATGAGGTTGTTTTAATGCCGGGTTGAACATAGATAGTTGTGTGTATTGATTAAAAGAGAGGTCGACACAAGATTACCCTGGGGAACCTAATGTGAAATGGAACTCCATAAATGTAAGGCCTTGTCCTCTCATGACACTAAATCTTCTACATTTTACAAGCTTAATGCCTTCTTTAAGTCTTCAAAGATACTCATCACCTTTACAAAATTATCCCAACACTTGCAATGCTCTACAAGTTACTCAAAGGCACTCCTCTTTTGCATTCAACAACCTATACTTTAACAAAGAAGAACTCAGTTATAAAGATGATTTCAATGACCCCTACCGGTGTAGTTATACATCTACATCAAGTTCGGGCTTGAAAGAAGAAGAAGCATAAAGGCCAGGAATTGTAAGAAACTTTGTTTGCAGTTGTTACCCTAATTGCATAATTTAAATCTTTATCATACTTATCTGCCTTGGAAATCCTTCTCTTGCAAATTGAAAGCAGTAGCATCTTTCTATGTAAAAAACTACAAATCTCACTGCATGTGGTAATCTTAATAAAAAGGGTTTTTATATAACATTATTACATGAGCAAACACCAATCTTTCAGAGATATATCCACTTAAATTCAGGCTTCAATTGCACTCTAAATCCCCATTAGTTAACTGAATGCAGAATCTTCTGAAATGACCAAAATCCACATTTTGAGTTATTATCTTAATTTAGATTTCAAAAAATCAAATCCCTTACATCACAATCTATACTGAAACTACTAAAACAGTAAGCAGGTATGATTCAGTGACTAAATTGTCAATTATCAATTTGTAATACATAGTTACAAACTTACAACCCCTAACCTAAAGTGTTGCCCGAAATAACTTTCAAGAAACTCATGTTTAGGGTGAAAAATAGAAATTGTGCTTCTCTACTTATCAACCCCTTCTCTTTAAATTACAAAAGTTTGAGCTTTCCACCCTCAAAAAGCATCTAAATGGTTTGAGATTGCGTCATCCAAAAAATAGTCCGCAATCTGTGAGATTTATGCCCACACATTCATAAGAGCACTGTTATATCATAAATATCACAATTTCATATTGTAGCTTTGACATGATATTCTCATATTTAATTAACATCAAGTGGGATAATAATCCTTACACCCAGTTTGTTAATACTCTTCAAATGGATTTGTTATTTGATTATCATTCTCCACGGTCTGATAACATGACCAAAGTTCAACACCGTGGCCTCATTCCATTTCTCTTGTAGAATGTTGTCTCATCTGAAAGTACAAGGAGAGTATTTAAATTTTCAAGTGCATTGCAATGACCATGTTTTGACCCCAAGAACATTCCATTTGTTATGTAAATTGACATTGCATCTCTCAAATTAAATCTGTTGCAGCCAATTTACAACACCACGATATATTTAATAAATTTGATACTGCTTTTTTGAAACAAAATTTTACCTCAAATATATTTACATCTCTGGCATGCCGAGAGCTCTATTTGAAGCTTTTAGCAATTTCACCTGTGAATATGTATGAAGGGCCAAACAGTAAGAAAAATGACCTCTTCAATACGGATGTCTTCTAAATTGCAGGCTCCTTCTGAGAACCATGGACATACATGGTTTCAACAGAAATTAAATAATTATTTGTACTAAATGGTTTAATTTTAAGTTCATGTTGCACAGGTATAGAATATTTATTATCACATTTACTAATCTCCAGTATCATTGATAAAAAATAATTGCATAAACCATTTATATATATTATACAAAATTTCAAGCACATGTCGTTCCAACCATGGTTGCCATAAATAATGACACAACATGGATGATACCAATGTTGTGTGATATGTTAGGCCTCAAATACATACCAAGTGAAGTTGCATTCACCATTATTCATGCAATAGAATTCCACTGGAAAAAGATCATACTCATTAAGAAAGATGAATGATGACAAGGATTTGATTAAGAGTATAAATAAATAATTGTTTATGTGATTTTTATGACCGCACCAATCAACAGAACAAAATAGTCCAAAGGCTACTCCGTTCTCTCTTGATCAAAGTATTTCGTGCGCTAAGATTGCAAGAAAGTTCACACGTTCAACTCCAAGGTTCCGAAATACTTAGAATACCCTCAATTGGTTTGATGTGAATTGTTGTTTTCACGAGGGGACTTACACAATTGTTCAAGATTCTTGCAGTTAACAGTAAATGGAAGATTGGAAGGGATTAATATAATGTGGATGATTTGGCAATAAGTACGTTTTCCTAAAGCTAACCAGAAATGTGCGGAAAGTAAATGAGTGTAGGGCCTAAGAAACTTATATTCTATTCTAAATGCAAGATATGTGGAGCTCGATTTCAGCAGACTTCGACCGAATTTCACCTAGCCTCACGTCGAACAGCTTCAGCAAAATTAGTGCAATCTT
Organism: Sequoia sempervirens; assembly: GCA_007258455.2. Classification (NCBI taxonomy): domain Eukaryota; kingdom Viridiplantae; phylum Streptophyta; class Pinopsida; order Cupressales; family Cupressaceae; genus Sequoia; species Sequoia sempervirens. The sequence goes on along the minus strand of VDFB02391822.1, from coordinate 39,447 downwards.
CAAAGGGATAGCAAAAGATATTCAGACTACAATTTAGCAGACGTATACCATCAGGACGATGCATATAAGTATACAAATCATAATCAAAGTTAAACTCAAGATAATTTCCAGTTGACCACGCAAGGCGAACTTATCATCAACAAGCCGCTAGTGGTATGGAATGAAATGAAGCTACCTCAATAAAACACCACACATCCAAAGTAAACTACTTGCATGAGATGAAAATTATGCTACTTGGATCCGAAAGGATGAAGAGACCTTGCTAGCTATCCATGACAAAGACGAATTCCACCATCAATGAAAAGATCTATTATCATGAAAGTTTTACACAACAATCTCAACAAAAGTTTTCAAAGGGAAAACTTTCCTTCTTCTCCACACTATGCTAAGCTATCAAAATGTCTACTATGCTCTACTCTCTAGTCTCCAATCTCTAGTTCTGATTCTAATTCTAATTCTAATGAGGTACAAATGAGGGGGACTCCCCCTTTTATAGATAGCCCAGTCTAATGGACGGTTAAGATTACAATCAAAAGAGTGGCTAAGATTAAGCCACCTCAGCCCTAACCCTAAAAACTGCCAGAATGGGGAGTGGTGCAATAAATGAGCAAAGATTCCCACTCGCTCCCAAAAATAATAAAGGAAATTAATCCCATAATCAGTCTTCTAGAAGATCATTGTCCAGTAGTGCATTCCCGCTCTCCTTCTCTCTGGCTACAAACTCAACGAATCTGCCAAGTACAGCCTCAACCTCCTGAACTGAAATAGTTGGAATGTAATCAAGCTGGAACTTCAACACTGTTACTGACTATTCAAGCCTTGCAAAAGATTTTCTCCAAGCAACTAAGGAATCCTGTGTGCTCTGAATCAAGGTGGAGAAAGTGGAAGTATTTTCGAAATCATCTTGTACGAAGGTCTTCACCTCTAAAAAGAAAGACACCAGCCTACCCCTCAAATTATCAACATTCACCTCATCGGGATTCAACCACCTAGCAAATATGGCCTCGAAAGTATTCTGGACTCCATCAATGATATTGGCCATAGCCTTCCATACTCTAGTTGAATCTGCTTGTGCTGTGTCGAAGAAACCACGTCCCGTGATTGCTGAAGAATACCATCTAGAAAAGTCATACCTGCCATTCTCCTGAATGACCCCTCCATCAATCAGCAACCGCAAAGGAACATGCCTCAATGCCTCAAGACGCCGAATTACTTTGCTTTGATAAACAGAAGCATCACCCCAGGCCTGATCAACTGCCTCCATCCGTGCTAAGATACTAGAAGCCTGCTGAAAAGCAAGAGCAAGGTCCTCCATAAACTTTTATGTCTCGACACGAACTCCCGTGACCCATTTATCTACCTCCTATGCCATCTTCCCTAACTCCAACAAGCCACTAATTGACTCTCTAGGTATGTCAGCTGGAAGTTCTATCGCTGGAATCTCCTGCCCACGAGGACGGGACAACTACTGCACATATCCTATTAAGGCCTTATGGTCTCTTTTCAACTTCTTGTACTTTCCTTCATTTTTAAACAATCTATCCTTGAGGGCGTAATAGGAGTTATCACACTCCTCTATAATCTGTGCACCTGTGGGGCGTCCTAACTCCAAAGTTGTGACCACGTAGTTTTCTGGTACTGCTTCATCTTGGTCACAATCAACTTGTGGCACTACCATGTGAAGGGTGCGAGAGCCATCCTCATCAGTTGATATCTTGGAAAACTTCCGTGCTCTCTTCTTTTGTGGAGGTGTGTTGATCCTGTTCAAGAACTCTTCCATTTGAACTGCTGGATCAATCTCTTTGCTGGGGCTTCTTCTCATCCTATCTCTAAGCCTATCAGGCACTGTATACTGTATATCAAATGGTTGTTGTTCTTGTGCCTCAACTTCTTGGACTTGTTCAACTTCTACATCATTCTGGTGAGGCTCATCGGCCTTAAGTGGCTAAGTGTCTCCTGAAACTATATCATCATCATCTTCCAAATCCGTCTTTAACTCTTGCTGAAACTGAGGGTCAGTAGTAGTCCCCTCATCATCTTGCTGATTGTCCCTAGTAGGTGTGTTGACGCTCTGGCCAACTAACTCTCTCTGTGGTGGTTGATTATTTTCCTGTACCGCTTGCACCTGATTCAATGCATTCCTTTGATCAGCAAATAGAGAAACTTCCTGTATGCTTGGAGAACATGTCTCCAATGGCATGGGTGATTCAACTGCAACTCTTGGAGGTTCCGACTGAACGGGCTCCTGCCGAACTGGCTCCTTCCTTCTAGATTCTGGACCTCGTGTGATTTGTTTCTTCCTATCGGTGGTGGGTGTCCTGTGATCTCCCATCAAATTGTAAGTCAATGCAATCGATCTACTCTTCAATCTGTTCACACACCTATCAACCCATGCTCTGGTAAATGTCAGGACGGGAATAGAAAGCATGTCCAAGTTAGCAACCTCTGGTTCTGACCAATCTGGGAGTGGAAGTGGAGTATCTTTCATTGCTGCATAATCTGGATGGACAACGTCCATGTCCTCATTTACCTGGTCTAGTACCGAAACAACTTCACACTCCCTGATCATGTTAATTAGCAATCGAGAGAACATTCTTTTCCTGACCTCAGCCTTGTCTGATGCATCAACCCAATAATCCTCAATATTTTCCTTGTGTTTAAATTCCTCTGACAATACCCATTTGATGTTATTATTTGGATCATAGTGTTGTCGGATGGTGTGATATGAAAAGTGATAGAACTGAAGCTCACTCTCGGCTTCTCTAGCTGCCTGTAATGAAGGACACACTTCATTTGAGTTGCCCATGACAATTGGGAAGTCAACACCTCCCTTCATCTTTTTCTTCTAAATTTTATCATAGGCAACCAATTGCCTAGATATCTCTAACATCAATATTCTATTGGTTGGGTACTTAGGTAGTCTATATAGATATGACAAAAAACCTTGCAGCCTTATGTAAGAAAACTTCAGAAATTGTATAAACCAGTACCCATACCTCTCGATTAATTCTTGGGCCTCTCTCGAGATCCTGTGATGCATCCGCTCCTGAAGCAATCTCGTGATGTGCATGGTGAAGGCGTCATTGACACGCTTGTAATAAGTGGTACTTGTCAAGTGCAACTGCGGACAAGCCTCATGGATTTTGAACTGATGAGAGCCACAACCAACAGGCTCTTTGTATGAATTCCTCGATACTTCGTCATATGGGCCAGCATGTAGATGATGTAAGAACTCATGTAAAATGTTTTTGTTCTTCTTAAGCTTAGGAGCTGCTCGTGCAAATTGTCACTGATCATTGCAGCCCAGTTGACGTAATCTTTCCCTTCCAGCACGAGGTTGATGTAGTAAAACATCCATGGCTCAAAAATAAATGACTGCGGGCAGCCTCCAACTCTGCTCAGCATCATGATGAGATCACAATACTCCTACTTCAAGTCATCTGCTATGATCTGTCTTGGAAGCTTCGTACGAGAGGGCTTGGGATTGCTCATCCAGTGAGTATTGATCATCTCCATGCATCTCTCAAATGCAGAAGCATACATTCGCTCAGCTCGCTCCCTCGATTTGTAAATCATGTTTCTATGCACTGGGATTCCAAAGGCTTCACCAATGGCAGCAGGAGTGAGGTTGGAAAGCACTTGTCCATCTGGTGACATGATTGATCTGTGATCCTTCTCATAGCAGTTGGCGCACTCCATCATCAGCTCCGAACACTGAATGGCTGGAGGGAAACTAGCAGCTACATATAACCCACTTTGAACAATGTTGTGTGAAGTGTTCGAAGGTCAATGATTACCAATCCCCATCATTCTGTTCCTGAAAGTATCCAAGTTGACAGAGCCCAGATTTGTATCAGTCAGCTTGCCCAACTTCGAAGTGAACTTTGACTCTGGCATAAATGTCTTGCTTAGTTTCTTGATAACTGCTTGCCTGGACACACCATTGTTATCCTTGCCAGTCGCCCTTGCTTCAGCCATCTACAGGACAATAAACATCAATGAGTAAATTAATTTTGAAAATAAATAAAATATTGAGCAGGGGCTGCCAGTCGACTTCAAGAAGTTGCACTATTATTTCTTGTTTGCAAACCTCAACTTCTTCTTCAACAGACTTCGAACTTCAACCACTTAGAAACAAATTTCTAAGCAAGCCTCAGCAACTTCACTTCACACATAGCAACTGCAGATTTCAGTGACTTCACTCTTGTAAATTCGCACTTCTTCACTCAACAAATCAACAAGTGCGCACTTCCTCAATAACACTTAGCTTCAGCAACGTGATCACTTCAAGCTTCAGCAAATTCGAATTCCAGTCTCAACAACTTCTAACGCCTTGCACTTCAGCCTTCAGTCTTCAGCAAAATTTTGAACTTCTTCAATAGATTTCAAACTCAACACTGGACTCAGAGCAAATCGAATTTCCTCAGCTGTGAAAAAGAAGTGAATAACCTTCAGCTCTCATAGGAAAATCGATTTCTAGAAGAGGCTAAGTTTAGCCAGTGAATTAAATTTCCACTACTTCATTCGAATTTCCCTCCTCTGGCATTTCTGACACTTGTCTCTCGACGTCAGGAATCTCATTCTTCTAGAAGTTCAACTTTGACTGGCATCTTTTGAATTCACTTTCGAATTTTTTTTAATTTAAACTTATCAATTTAACAATTTCCATTCGCCAACCGAAGTTCTTTCTTGCAAATTTTCAATTTAAATCACCTCTGACACTCTGGAAAATTCATCTGTGAAGAATTCAATCAAAAATATCTAGGCAATTCACTTTAAATTCGTTGTTGAAGCATTTTCCTTTCAAAAACCATCTTTTGCCTTAGAAAATTTTAAATTCTCCCTTAGGAAAATTCATAATTCAAGCACCGATCAAATTCTTCATGCTGAAGGCCCTGGCGAAGTGCGGAAGACATGGATATCCATTCCTCATCACAAACGTCCAGTACCCAGAAGAAAATTTTCTCTGAAACGCGATGAATCCATGGGTACACAATGAACGGGTTCATTTAAATTTTTTAAATTTTGAACCTTAGAAAAATAATATTCAATCAATTTTAATCCCGTTCTTCATCTCTGTGAGTACTTTGTTGCTCTTACTTGAGAAATTTTTATCAATCCTGTAGGGCCAATATTCTCTGACTTCATCACTAGAAAAATTTGCCCGTGCTTCAAGAAAAATTTCATCACCTCCATGTCTAGGCGTATTTTCTAAGGAAGAAAATATTTTGCCTTAGAAAAATTTTGAATCACTTTGAAAATTTTGCCTTAGGAAAAATTTTTTATTCATCCTTGTTCACCTTGCCTGTGAGAAAGTTTATCAACTTCACTTGGAAAATTTTCATGAAGGCGCCTAGCATATTTTATTTTTCACTCACCACCTTGCATTTTATTTCATACTTGAAAGACATTTTTATTTAAAACTCCAACACCTTAGCAATATTCATCAACACCTTGGGCGCATATCTAACTTGGTGAAGGATATTCATCTTGTCTTTGGAAAAAATTTCAACTCTTAGCACTTTCAACGCCTAGCAACTTTGTTTTCACCACCACCTTTACACTCCACTTAGGCGCATAGCATACTTGATGGAGGATAAAACCACGCCTAGCATTTTATTCACCCTTGGCAATATTTTCTAACACCTTGGCATTTTCAACGCCTAGTAACACTTACCACCTTACCTTCACCTTTACTCACTTCAACTTGGGCGCATATTAACATGCATGAAGGATGACTCTTGGACTTCCCTGTTTTTGTCTTCACATGGCCCCATTTGGGCACATTTGAGCCTAGGAGGAGGATGGGCGCATATTAGAGGGTGAGAAGAATTTTAAATTTCCAACGCCTTGCATGTGACTCTTCATCTTCCTTTCTTTTGTCCTTACATGCTTGCTTTTGGGCGCATTTTGGCATGGGTGAAGGATGAAACTCGTTGACTCCCTTGACTTCCTTTCATTTTGGGCGCATTTTGGCATATGTGCAGGATGGGCGCATTTAGGGGGTGGTGGAGGACGAATTTTTAACTTAGCCATTTTTTTTCTTATCAAACTTTCAAGGTGGGCGGATTTTGGATAGGCATGAGGATGAAACATGTTGACTTTCCTTAACTTTATCAAGCTTACTCTTGTATGGGCACATTTTGAGGGGTGAGGAGGATATCTTTGCCTTAGAATATTTTTCAACTTTCACCAGCTTTCCTTGGGCGCATTTTAGCTAGGCAAGAGGATTAACATCTTTGACTTTCTTTGACTTCCTTGTTGGATGGGCACATTTAGGCTAGGCAGGAGGACGAGTTTTGGACTTACAATTTTTTTTATGCTTCTCCATCAACTTGGGCGTATTTGGCCATGGGTGAAGGATGAACTCCTAAGTTAGAAATTTTTTTAGCATCTTGTGCTTGAGGGCGCATTTTCAGATAGCTGCAGGATGAAGTCCAATACTTAGCCTTTTTTTTTTTTTGTCTTCACCAGTTTATCCATGCCTGCTATTTATAGTAAGCCCTTCAATTCTTGCATCTCTGAAGCTCAGAATGATTTGAAATTTTGAACGCTGGATCCTCATGACCTTGTTAGCCTGTTGACACTACTATTTCAGGTTGGCCTGCTATTTTTAGCCCATTTATGAAGGTGGTTTACTATAAATAGTAACTGCTTATTTCTGATACCTCCACAGCTCTGTTTGATTTGAAATTCGAATGAGGTGCTCCTCACCACGTGACCTGCATGTCGACATCGGCGCATGTAACTGATTTGCTATTTTTAGCCTATTTTCAAAATGACTTACTATAAATAGTAAGTGCTCTGTTTGAGTTCAAATTTTACCAGCAGATAGCTTGAAGGATGCCGATCGTAATGGTTTGCACCGATTTTCAAAAATTATGACTTTTTACCCCTCTTTTTGGGTCCCAAAGCTGGAAACCCTAATTTGTTCTGCATGCATATCAAATGACCTCTATTTGTTCTTATTTCTGCTGCATTGCAATCAGCTTGTGATTCTGAAGTGCTGGGAAGTGGCTGCCAGGATGCACCTGCTAAAAATAGTAAGTTCCCAAATAGGTGGTTATCTCCGTTTGCATGTCACATCACTACGAAGCTCTCGAAAAACCCATAAGGAATATGCAAACATGCAAAGAAAACCTTGACATGCAAACCCTAAAAATAGCCTCTGAAGGATGAACTCTGAAAGTTGTCGTCTCATTTTGCATGTTATACTGTCACGAAGGTCTCTGAAAATCGAGAAGGAATCTCCAGATGTGCATTGAAAAACTCTTCATTTAAGCCCTGAAATCTGCTCCGGAAGCTGGACTGCTAAAAATAGCAAGTTGTCTGTTTCAGCTCAAATTTTGCACACGAGTAGCTTGATGTGTTCCGAATGCAGTGTGATTGTCGGAATTTCAAAAGGTGTTGACAGAATGCCCTGAATTGCACACTTACTAAAAATAGTAAGTAGTCAGAATTTGATGAAATTTTGTTGAGAGCCTGCTGGAAGCACACTGACAGCAATGTTAGTCTCCGTTTTCAAATTATTCACCCCATTTGACCTCAAATTGGCAAGGAAGGTACAAACCCTAATTTCAAACTTAGCCAAAATTCATGTTTAAGCTCAATGGCGGAGACATCCCCAGAAAGGCAGATCGAAAAGAGATGGAGAGAGAGAGAGACAAAAACCCAAGCCAAAAGACCAGAATGGAGCAAAAATTAGGGGATCCCCATTTTGAATAGGGGATGTGTGAAAAGGTCACAACAATAATCAGAATGATGTCAGTGTTGTACATATGCTTTAGCAAAAGCTCAGGACAGTGAGCAGAAAAAAATAACTAATCACACACTATTGGTGCTCAAAGAGTAAATACAACATGGTTAAATACTCAAACCATGCTTCTCATTAAAATCAGTGTTTGGACTAATACATAACTCAGATAAATGGCTTTAAGATGCACTATGACACCTGCATAAATTAGATATCTTGAGATTATATGGCTTGCTCAGCATTGGAGACATGCCAGAGACCTGGACATTCACTGTTTCTACAAACAAAATAGTACAACAAACGTCCTGTTCAAAATAGAAACCCCACTTGTCTAAATGTGTATTACAAACACTAGCACTTGTTATGAATGTGAGCATCACAGTAAATTCATTGTACAACATCTTGTAATTGACCAAGCAAATACCCAGAAGAAGATTAGAAATCAGTTACTTGTTGCCACATATTCAGGAGTAGCAAAACTGTAAGTTCCCATAACCCTTGTGGAGACATGGGTATGATCACCTGTTGGACCACTCTTTGCTAGTCCAAATTTTGAGATTTTAGCATTATAATTCTGCAATAGGAGCAAGCAGTTACCAAAGATAAAAATATCAACAGAGAAACATATTCTAGACCAGAGATCTGATTATTCACCTACCGAATCTAGAAGGATGTTTGATGCTTTGAAGTCACGGTATATAACCTGCCTTTCTGCATTGTGTAGAAATGCAAGCCGCTTAGCATCCCCAACAACTACTTTTATTCTTATTGCCCAGGAAAGAGGCTGAGCATCTCCTGCATTATTAAATTGCATACAATTCATTAGATTCTAATCACATAAACCAATTTTGAAAGTAATAAACAATCTTAGTCATTGAATCAGAGCTTAAGTGAGTATAGCTTGTAGATTTTACAACCAATGAACACAACACCAACCCTGACAAGTGTTATTAGTTGCATATTCTAGACAAAAAAGCAGGGCAGGAGCATGATCAACTAGGGAGCTCAACTTACCATCTTTTTTCAAACTAAAGGCCCAAGGACAATGCAAAGAACACTTGGCCGATCCCATGAAACTCTAATCACTTCAACAAAAAATAACCCGAGTAAGCATTTGACAACCACTAAACACAACACCAACTATCATAAGAGTCAGCAGGTGCATGTTCTAGACAGAAATGCAGGGCAGGGGCCTTGATCAACTAGGGAGCTCAACTTACCATCCTTTGTAAATTAAAGGCCCAGTCCCTACCAAATGCAATAAACATGTCAAATTGAAGAGTAATGCATTTATATGATTCATTGATCCCTAAAACTGATCATCATAATGCTACAAGACAATTAAAGAGTTATATGTTCCCTTCGTGAAAAAAGGGAAAAAACATTAGGAAGGCGTGTTTAATACTTTCCCTCTTCTTTTTATTGAACAGACTACTCGAAACAATGTATTTCAATGCACACAAAAATATGTCTTCAATATCATCAATGTATTTAGAACATTTGAATTTGAGGAATGCATACCTGTGTTAAATTCTAATTAAATATATTTCAGTCCAATAGTTCCCCAAATCAATCCTAGAGGAGCTAGAATGAGATTTGAATATCCCAAAATGTATACATAATTGAAACTTGTAACTAACATTAGTCCCACTTTCTGCCATGAATCTAAAAACTATCACAACAAAAATAAAACTTGAAATTTTACCTCTGTAAAATACAAAATATAAACCATAGCTATGATAACAACTATATACTCATATAAATATTTGTAAAAGGCAAGGCAACTTAGTGAAATGTGAATAGGAATGAAAGGAAAAAAATTGTATACCATTGTCAGTTTTGTGTGCAAACTTGTGGGTAGAAAAGTCGTTTTCTTCTTACTCCATGGCCATAATGTCTGTTGTTGATTTTTTCACGAAATCTTTATGCTCTTTCATTCTCTTCTACAATTTAGAACAACCTTACTTGACACCTCAATGGATTCTTCTCCACCACTGGATAATTGTCACTTAAATAGAATTAATGTTTTATTGTTTACACAATTGTACTTACACCATTGGATTGCACAAAAATCAAAGAGAGAAATGATTATTTTTTAAAGAATATGTTATCGAATATACAACCCCCACCACAGAGATCTTGCAAAAGCTGTGTTGCACAATCATTAACCAACTTTCTTAAAAGTTGGTGAAGTTGCTCTCACCCTTCCCTTTTTATCTAATGTTTGTTTCTAGCTACCATTATATGGCAGGTTTGATTCTTTATAGTTGTAGTTGGAATGGTTATGATTGAAGTATTATAAGTTATCTGCCAATTTTATCTGAGATCTTATCAATCTGCCTTCAATATAAACCAACTGTTTGAAGAAGCACAAGTCAATCAGTTGTAATGTCAATTTTTTTAATTGAATATATTTAAATATGACAGCTATGTAAATGTTAAATTTAGGAACATGATCCCTTACCACATCTCTAAATTTGCTTGAAACACAGGAGAGAAGCTTTAGTTCATCATGATGGAAATTACAAATTATTTTAACCTATTATCAAAATTACAATCAAAAGGTCATTTCCAACACACAAGTTTGATTTAAAATTTTCATAGGCAGATTTAAGAATATAATTAATATGCTTGCAACCCAAATGTAAATCAGGGCAAGTATTAGCTTTGATATTAGTATTCTAAAAAAACATTAACATTAATAAATTTTAAAACCCCTTCCCTGACTGGCCATATGCAGTTCGTCTCCCCTGCTACCGGGAAAATTGTTCTTACATATGCTAAATTGCACTTCCAAAAGTTCAAAGATGTTGAATTCAATTCAACATTCTTGTCACTTGTTGCCTCAAGGCTCATTTTTCTCATGACTATTTAGGTATATATTTACATTAAAACCCTAAATTGTAAGGAGACATAAAAGTGTAAGTAGAAATCCAAGGTTCTATTATTATAAAGCAAAAATAGAACTCAAATCAATCAAAATCAGATTCATCTAGAGGATTGCGAAAACACTTAATCCTTAATGCAGTTCTGGCAGAAGCAATTGTACATCGCTCAACCATTATTCCAAACAGTTACAAATTTATAACTACTTTCCAGCCCATAAGTGCTTGTTTCCTACCATTTGGAAAAGTAAAGAAAGGAAGACTTTGAAGGTTGGCTTCTGCATAGACAGACAGTGCCAATGAAAAAGACAAGACAAAAATATCAGAGAGTGAAAATGAAAAGACAAATGGGGAATATCTGTGTTAGATGCAGGATGATTTGGAGGGCATATATAAATGCGTATTGATCAAGTGCAAGGCATGTAGATTTGGTGGTACCTATCCAGCCCCCAAAATGGCATGGGGCATCCGCCATACTTGACCGTCCGTACGCCCGCCAGTCAACTGACAATCCTGTGCAGGCCGCCGTATTTGTCAGTTTTTTATTTTTTTACTATTATAAACTACTTGCAATATTTCTAATTTATATTTACTATTATAAACTATCTTGCAATATTTCTAAATACTATTCTTAAATACTATTTTTAAATTGTATTTAATGTCTATTTTTTTATATAATTTATTTGTATGTTGATTAAAATATCACATTCCTAACTGATTATTTAAATGTTTAATAATTTTAGAAAAATAATTTAATTATTTTCACATATTACATTCCTAACTACATTATGCTTATAATGTTTAGTTACATATTTAAGCTACAATCTGGCTTCAAATATATGTTCTTAATTATTTTTATTTATATATAAAATAAAAGAATATTTTTTATGTTTAATAATTTTGAAAATGATTTAAATTATTTGAATTGTATTTAGATTTAATTTTTTTAATTATTTTTATATTTAATATTATTTTCATCATTTTGATTTGAATGTGTATTTGTATTTACAATTAATAATATTATTTTTAAAATGTTAATATTATCTTTAAATTATTTATATGTTTATTACAAATTTATATTTTTCTTTAAATATTTTTTTATATTTAGCAATCATTTAAAAGAGACTTATTATTTGAATTGTGCTTGTATTTAATTTTTAATTATTTTTATATTTAATATATTTTTTATAATTTTGATTTGAGTTGTGTTTGTATTTATAATTAATAATAGTATTTTAAAAAATATCAATATTGTATTTAAATTATTTGTATTTGTATGTTTACTACTCATTTATATTCTTCTTTAAATAATTTTTATGTTTGACAAATCTTTTAAAAGAGTCTTAAAAATAATTTTTTATAATTTTCAATTTAAACTGTATTTAATGTCTATTCTTTTTTATAATTTATTTATATGTTGACTAAAATATTACATTTCTAACTGATTATTCAAATGTTTAATAATTTTGGAAAAATAATTTAAATTTAGTCACATATTACATTCCTAACTACATTATTTATATGCTTACTATAAAATGATTTCTCCTCTTAATAATTTTTAAAAGTGACATAAAAGTGGTTCAATAAATTATTTTAATTTACTTTTGAGTGCTTACACTACTCTTTAAATTATTATTTTATTTGTTTTTAAGAGCTTGTGTTTTTATTTAAATTATTTATATGTTTAATTATTTACATAACGACCTAGATGTTTGTCATTAGTTTTTCTTATACTACAAATATTTTAAACAAAATTCTAGAGGAACGGGCATAGTTTCTTCTACCTTTCTTTATATTATGGTTATTTATTTGCCTTTGATTTTTTTCATATCACAAATATTTTCAACAAAATTCTACATAAATGGACATGATTTCTTCTAACTTTCTTTATATTGTGGGTATTTCTTTGCCTCTAATGTTTATTATACTAAAAAAGTTTTCAACAAAATTCTAAAGAAATGGATATAGTTTATTTTACCTTTGATTATATTGTGCATAATTCCAACAAAAAAGAAGCCATTTTTAAATATCAAAACTCTACCCCCACATTTCTTCTTCAAAAATCTAAAAGAAGTTGTTAAATCATCAAAAGATGATTTTTTTATTTTTATTTGTGTAAAATGTTCTATTGAGATGGATGAGGTTTTAAAGTTATCACTCTCAAGGATTGCTACTTTAAGCTAGAGTAATAGAGACTGGAAAACATTTTCACAATTTAAACAAGGGTTGTAAAGACTAAGTTTACATCGGTTAAAAAATTATTAAACACATAAATAATTTAAATAAAGACATAAGCTTCTGAAAAAGAAAATAAAATAATAATTTAAAGAGTAGTGTAAGCACTCAAAAGTAAATTAAAATAGTTTATAGAACCAGTTTTATGCCACTTTTAAAAATTATTAAGAGGAGAAATCATTTTATAGTAAGCATATAAATAATTTAGTTAGGAATGCAATATGTGACTAAATTTAAATTATTTTTCCAAAATTATTATTAAAAATTTAAATAATCAGTTAGGAATGTAATATTTTAGTCAACATATAATAAATTATAAAATAAAAAGAGACACTAAATACAATTTAAATTGAAAATTATAAAAAAGTATTTTTAAGACTCGATTTGTCAAACATAAAAAAATATTTAAAGAAGAATATAAATTTGTAGTAAACATACAAATACAAATAATTTAAAGACAATATTAATATTTTTTAAAGTAATATTATTAATTATAAATACAAACACAATTCAAATCAAAATTATTAAAAAATATATATTAAATATAAAAATAATTAAAAATTAAGTACAAGCACAATTCAAATAATAAGTCTCTTTCAAATGATTGTTAAATATAAAAAATATTTAAAGAAAAATATAAATTTGTAATAGACATACAAATAATTTAAAGATAATATTAACATTTCTAAAATAATATTATTAACTGTAAATATAAATCCACATTCAAATCAAAATTATGAAAATAATATAAAATATAAAAATAATTAAAAAATTAAATTTAAATACAATTCAAATAATTTAAATCATTTTTAAAATTATTAAACATAAAAATATTATTTTATTTTATAAATAAAAATAATTAAGAACATATATTGGAAGTCAGATTGTCAGCTTAAATATGTGACTAAACATTATAAATATTATATATAATGTAGTTAGGAATGTAATATGTGAAAAATTTAAATTATTTTTCTAAAATTATTAAACATTTAAATAATTAGTTAAGAATGTAACATTTTAGTTAACATATAAATAAATTATATAAAAGATAGATTTATAGTGGTGTCTCCTATAAAACCTACACTTTTTATCACTATCTTGCTTTATTTTTCATATAAAGCAAAATACATGTCTATTTAGAGTGATGCTTTATTTGTCAACTGATTAGAATTGTATATTTTTTAAATTGAAACAAAACTATATAGTGGTGACACACACGGAGTATGCTCTAACATCCATCAAAACCAGATTGACAAGGAACATTTTCCTGCTTAATATGGCTTTTAAAGAATGTTTTTAGGTGAAGTAAAAGACAACTCTCTTTCAATACAAGGGTGAATCAATGATCATACGATATTCTATGGTATAAAACAGTTTAATTTATATATGCATGTGTGTATCCCCTTAATATTCATATAGTCCAAGGTCTATACAAAATTTTATATTCAAGAATAAATATAATCATTCATCATAAGGTACTACTTGCATGGTCTACAATCATTTCATGTAATGTGGTTAGAATTTTTTTCAAGTAGTGGATGATGAAGTAAGTTTGTAATAATATCTTGCATTCATTTTGGAATTAATGTATATAGATGTGTATTATTCACATCATGAATACACATTTATTTCATGATTTAAATATTTCTTAAAATAATTATGATCAATTTAATGAAATTTTCATGCGATTTTTTTTTTCTATTATTTTTAGGCATAATTATAAATGGGTGGGCATCGTAGGAATCAATAGTAACCTTTTAATAGTCCAATAATTGGATGTGAGAGTGGTGGGCATGCCATACATCAAATATATAGTGATGGATAATATTAAAAAGAGAAAAAAAAATATCTCAAATTTTGGGTATACTTAATTTATCTAATGAAAATATTTAGGATAGTTTTATTAGAAAGGTGTCACTAGAGAGGTTCTTTAATAGATTGTTAAAGGTAAAAAATAAATAAAGGTAATTATTCCATTTGAATGAAGGTGATATGTCGTGGGAATATTATGTGAAGTTCATGGGATAAGAAAAAGGGTCAAATCAAGATAATATGATAATAAATATCTTATAAATATGTTCACAAGCAACCAATATATATAAATATTTGGGAAAATTTCAAATTTTAGTATGTTTCTCAATCATAGGTCTCGATTGATGATATTGATGATTACTACTACTAGACTAACATAATATTATTTTCATTCTTGTCAAACATTTTTCTCCCAATGGTCCTTAATCATAATTATGCATGGGTAGACACCTCTTGAGTCATTATTTTACAATGTCAAGATAATATGATGATAGATATTTTATAAATGTATTTACAAGTAACCAACATATATAAATATTTGAGCATATTTCAAATTTCAGTATGGTTCTCAATCTTGGGTCTTAACTCATGATATTGAAAATTACTACCACAAGACTTCGACATAATATTATTATCCATATTGGGTGTAATGCATATGTATGTGCACAAATTTGGTCATGATTTAAAATATTTCATAAAATATTTATGATCAAATTTAATGAAATTCTCATTAAAATTCCTTCTCCCCATAATCCTTGACCATAATTATATATTAGTGGACATCTCTAGAGTCAATATTGAACCTTTTAATAGTCCAATAATTGGATGTGATAGTAGTGACATTTCAAGCATCAAATGTATAGTGATGAGTTGAACTGTAGATTTTTGGCTCTCTAGGACTTCTCTAACTCTTCTAGGGTTTTTCACCTAAAAGGAGAGAGGTAGGACAAAAAATGCAAACTAGTTCATTCAAATTATGTTATGCACAATGTTGTCTAAACTAAATGAAGTAAAATAAATGCAATTGACTGAATTAAATGGATGAAAATGAATGCAAAAGTGAGATTTAAGCTACGTTTGAAAACACACTGTGATATGCAAATAATGAAGTAACTGAAGAAATCATGCAAAATAGAAAGAAATAGGTAGAAACATAATGCACCTGGACAATATCTGATGAATATGGAATGTTGTGGATGCTGGTTGAAATCACTAATTTTTCACAGTGGGACTCATTTGCCCAGGGTGGCGAATTACTCCTCCTCTTAGTGAAAAAGTGTTGGAAACTAGTTTCTGTCTATCGGGATCCAGAATTTGACAAAATTTAGATTTTCAGTCCTAAGGTGGGACTCATTCACCACTAGTGGTGAATCAGTCCTCTCCCAAATTTTTGAAAAATCAGGAGACAACTCTGCAACACCAGGTCTAGAAATCATTAATTTTTAGGTTGCCAAAGTCAATTTTGTAGGAAACGGACAAGAAACCTTTTCCAATCTTGAAATAGACTTGAGTTGACTTGAAAAACCTAGTTGACTTTGTAAACCAATCTTCAACACCAAAAAATTTGTTAAATTTGCATACCTAGGTCTGCAAACACACATGCAATAGGGGAAAAATGGTTGAGGGTTAGCAAATAGGGGTTTGCCTTGGTCAAACCCCACTTTTGGTAATCAAACCCTTAATGAAACAATGAAAGGAAAGGGAATGAAAAACTAATAACATGCAATAGCTATCAACTTACCAAACCCTTGATAATGCAAATTTGAAGTAATGTCAATGGATGCTCCAAAGTGCTTGAATTGATGTTGTAGAATGCTTGAATGAATGAGGAGATGTAAAATGAGGTGAAAATCATATATTTATACACAATTGTGCCTTAGTTAACCATTCATACCTCATCACAGGTTGACATCAAGTGTTTTTGAATAAAAACCTGAAAGGAAAATTTAAAATTTTTGAATTTGGAGCCAACGGGGACTCATTCACCACCCATGGTGAATGGGTCCCACTAGGACCTAAAAATATGTGTCAAGAATTATCTTGTATTCAATGTTGTTTGTCGGGATAATATTCAAAAATACACTTAATTAAGACATATGACCTAGCATAAAGGGGTCAAATAAAGCATGAGAAACGGATAAATAGTGAAGATATGCCTAGAAAAGTGTGAAATATTTTTACAAGACTTTACAACACTTCAAAATAGGACTTAATAATGAATAAAAAGATGATTTTTAGGTAAATTACAATAAATAGAATCTAGAAGAATGTAGAAATGTTTTACAACACTTCACAACAACTTCACAAGACGTCGTTATTTGAATTTTAGTACCTAAATATGAATGTTCAAGAAATGTCATAACATAAAATTAGAGTAAAATATATCAAACACCATGAAACAAGACCTAAAAGGCCATGAAAATGACAAGGGGCCATTTTTCTACAGCACATGAGTAATGAAAAGGGGATAAAAAATGTCTCTAGAATTTTGGGAAATAGAGGATGATTTAATTAGAAAGGTGTAACTAGAGGGACTTTTTAATAGAACATTAAAAGTATAAATTAAATTAAAGGGTAATCATTTATTTCCCTATGAATGAAGGTGATATGACACAGGGATATTAAGTGAAGCCCATATGCTAAGAAAAAGGGTAAAATCAAGATAATATGATAATGAATATATTACAAATGTTCAAAAGCAACCAACACACATTAATACTTGAGAAAATTTCAAATTTTAGTATGGTTGTCATCCTAGGTCTTCATTCACGATATTGATAATTACTACTACAAGACTTTAACATAGTCTTGTTTTCATTCATTTTGGGACTAATGTATATGGATGTGCTTTTTCACATAATGAGTACATATTTGGTTCATGATTTAAATATTTTTTGAAATACTTATCATTGAATCTAATGAAATCCTCATCAAATGCTTTCTCCCCATACTCCTTGATCACATCACAAGTATACATAAGTGGGCATCTCTTTCAAGTCATTATTTTACAATTTCAAGATAATAAAATAATAAATATTTTAGAAAGGTGTTCACAAGAAACTAACATATATAAATATTTGAGCATATTTGAAATTTTAGTAGGTTCTCAATCTTGGGTCTTGATTCATGATATTGATAAAAAAAATTTAAATAAAAGGGGTAAAAAATTTATTGAATATCAGAAAGCAACATTACAAAGGAAGCAAAGGACCGAGGTCCCAAGGAAAAACAAGAGCAATGAACCAAACAGAGATAAAACAACTAGCACCATCATTTGTCACCATTTCCAGCCCTATCCTCAGCAAGAATATTTGTTAAATCAAGACGAAGCTCCTGAGGAACCAACTCCCACTCCTCAACTCTCCATCCCTCGACATGCTCAGAGGCCCATTTCACCAAACAATCAGCTGTCATATTCCACTCCCTTGGAATATGTACGAAAGTCAGTGCCATTTCCATCAAAGAACTAACCCACAAAATTTATTGCACAACCCTAGCCAACTGCCAGCTGATATCAGCCACTTTTTGCTCAACAAGCAAATTGATCAAAATCTGGGAATCAGATTCACAAACAATCCATCTCCACCCCAAAGCATGAGCTCTCTCAAGAGCATCAAGAATAGCCAACCCTTCCACCAGGTTGATGGTATGTGTCCCTTCAAAGATCGAAAAGAGGAAGATCACCGAGCCCAAAGAATCCCTACCAATTCCCCTAATACAAGCCGGTCCCGGATTGCCCCTTGAAGATCCATCAGTATTGATCTTCAAAACACCGTAAGGGGGAAGTTGCCATTTGCCGTCCCTATCAATTTTTTGCTTCTCATGACATCCTCTCTTAGCCCTAGTCCAAGCCAAAGATGACCCCTGAATCCCCAATCTCTCCACCAACTCTATATCCCTTTTCACCAAAGGGAATTCCACTTCACACCTAACCTCCATAGTTTCTTGAACCATGCCCAATAATCTCTGCCAAATTTGTTGCACCAGCCTTTGTGCTCCATGAAATATCCTTCGATTATGTTCCAGCCAAATCTGCCACAATAAGAAGATAGACCCCACAAACCACACCTCCTGCAAAAAGGAGGCCACAAAAGGGGGCTGACCCATCCCCTGCCAAAACTCAATCAAGGAGGAAGCATGAACACAAGGAGTTTTCCAAACACCCCACCAAAAATGTCAAAGCTAGAGGGCAAAAGAGCAACAAAAAAACAAGTGGGTAGAGTCCTCCTCATTAGCCCCACACATAACACAAGCAGAAGGACCGTGGAAACCTCTCTTCCGAATGTTATCCCAAGTCAAACACTTATTCCAGGCCAACATCCAAACAAAACAATGACATTTTGGCCAAGAAAACTTGTTCCAGACCTTCCACCATTGAATTTTAGGCCCAACCAACCTATGAGACAATAACCCACTATAACCAGAGGCTACAGTATAGATCCCCATAGGATTGGGGGACCAGACGAGCACGTCATCATCTCAAAGAGAGCTACATCTTCTACTGGAGAGGATACTTTGCAATACAGCACAATCCTCCTGCAAACCAACATCTGGCCACTCATCTGGGGACTTCCATTTGGCCATCTCCATCTGACCACAGGGGAAAAAGGGCTTAAAATCACTCACCCGTGACCAACCAACCTCAAGAAATCTCTGGCAAAGATTTAACAAGTTGGGAAACTGAGAGGTGATGGGAGGAAAGCCATCCCAAGAATTAGACCAAAATTGGACCTCTATCCCCTTCTTGCAGATCCAAAATAATCCATCCTTAATAAGCACAACCCCCTTTTTTAGGGTGCCCCATATCACAGAGCCCTTCCCCACAAGGGGGTACCTAGAGATATCGGGTTGAGGGATCCCCGAGAGATACTTCTGAGAAAGAACCTTGGCCCAACTCTTATCTTGCTCATTACACCACTGCCAA
This sequence comes from Sequoia sempervirens, assembly GCA_007258455.2. Lineage (NCBI taxonomy): Eukaryota > Viridiplantae > Streptophyta > Pinopsida > Cupressales > Cupressaceae > Sequoia > Sequoia sempervirens. Next base: position 19,838 of record VDFB02391822.1, on the reverse strand, counting down.
TATAGTTTAGCAACCAAAGCCTCCCCAGTCAAAGCCGATTGCCTCAAGCCTAGTCCACCACATTATTTCGGACTACAAAAAACCTCCCATCTAACCAAACTCCATTTGGAGGACTCCAAGCAACCAGCCCATAAAAATTGTCTCGCCATAGAATCTAGGTCCTTAAGAAAGCCCATAGGGGCAACCTGGAGCATGCATCTATAAATGGGCAGAGCCTGTACCACTAACTTAATCAACTAGACACGACCAGCAAAGGATAACCATCGATGAGTCCAGTGATTAACTTTCGCCTGAAATTTATCCAAAATAATCTACCAAGACTCCCTAGGCAATCTACTCACCGAGATGGGAATACTAAGGTAAGTCAATGGGAGAATCCTGATTTGAAATCTCAAAGTTTGGGCAATCCTTTGTTGAATGGGGCCCAAAGTGTTGAAGAAGAAAATGGAAGATTTTCCCTCATTAATCTGTTGACCGGAGGCAACCAGGTAAGCATCCAAGACTCTTCGTAAATTAGAGGCCTCTCGCATTGTAGCCATCCCCATCAAAGCAGTATCATCCACAAATTGTAAGTGAGTTTGCGAAGGTAAGGTGCCACCCCACCTCCAACCTTCAATGAGACCAGACTCCACACTCTGTTTAATCCATCTCCCCAAATCTTTAGCCAAAAGAATAAACAAGTAAGGGGAAAGAGGATCGCCCTGACGAATCCCCCTAGAAGCACCAAAAATCTCAGAGTGACTTCCATTGATAAGCACAGAGAAAGAGACTGAACTAACACAACTCAAAACCCATTGAATCCATTCTTCAACAAAACCAAAAGCACCAAGAACCCGCTGAAGGAAGGACCACCTAACTCTGTCATAAGCCTTAGCCATGTCCAGTTTGATAAACATCACTTTTTCTTTAGAGCTAGCCATAGAATGGATGACCTCAGTTGCAATAACAATCCCATCCAGAATTTTCCTACCAGCTACAAAACCACTTTGTTCTTTGGAGATCAATTCCTCAAGCCCCTTCTTCAACCTGTCAGCAATAAGTTTAGAAATAATTTTATAGATTACATTGCATAAAGAAATTGGCCAAAATTGGCATAACCTATCAGCCCCTTCCCTCTTGGGAATAAGAGCAAGAAAGGTAGCATTTAGAGCCCTTAACATCTGCTTATTGTGTTGAGATTCCAGAACCACTACTAGAAGGTCAAGTTTGATGATTTCCCAGAATTCTTGAAAAAACTCAATTGGGAAGCCATCAGGACCCGGCGCCTTCGCTTTCTTCATATTGAAAACAATCCCTTCCAGCTCTTCAAGCGAGATATCACTCATGAGTTGTTGATTCAAATCTCTAGACACAAGAGAGGGAATACAAGAAAAAATTTGCGCTTCCTCAGGAGACCCCCCTTGTGAGTCCTCCCTAAAAAGATATTCAAAGTACTGCATTGCCTCCCTTGAGATTTCTGGGAAGGAGGAAAAATGGTCTCCCCTGTCATTCACCAGACTAGAGATAGAATTACCATGTCGCTTGGCTTTCACTGAATTGAAGAAGAAAGTTTTATTTTTATCCCCTTCCTGAAGCCACTCAATACGAGCCTTCTATTTCCAATACATTTCCTCTCGCAATTCCCATTCTTCTAGTGTTTTCATAGCTCGAGCCTCGTCCTGAAGCAACTCAGCCATGACCCCATCCTCCCTTAACCTCCTTGTGATACCATCCAACTCTGCCTGAGCCATTGCCTTTGCATGGAAGACATTCCCAAAGTACTGACGATTCCACCGTTTGAGCTTAAATTTAACATACTGAAGTAGTTTAGCAAAGGCATGCATTGCTGTACCATAGGTTGGTCTACCTTTCTTCCACCAATCAGTCACCAAGTCATTCAAAGAGGGGTCCCGCAGTCACATGAGTTGGAACCTAAAAGAGGGCATACGAGGCACACGAGTTGACTCAGTAGCAAGCTTAATAGGCCAATGATCTGATCCTTTCCAATCCAAGATCTCAGAGTAAGAAGACCACATCCCTCCAACCCAATAACAAGAAACCATAAACCGATCTAATCTTTCAGCAATGCAAAACTCACCAACCCGACGATTGTTCTAGGTGAACTGACCATTGTTGGGTTTGATATCAACAAGATTCAAGGTATTGATATTGTCTTGAAGCAGCAGTGCAGAGGGTTCCAACCTTCTAGTACCACCACGCTTCTCAACCAACTCACAAATAGCATTGAAGTCTCCAGCCAAAATCCATGGATGGAAAGGCGTCATGCTACGGATCAGCCTGATATGGGACCACAGACCTTGTTTACCCTAAAAATCTATAGGAGCATATATATTAGAAAATAAAATGACTTCCCCTGTCTCAAAACTAGTAGCAATCATAGACATCGAGGAATTAGAAGAAATCCACCAAAGAGGCCAGATTCTTCGAGGATTCCATAAACATGCCAGACCCCCAGAAGCTCCATGAGCTCCAATGCACTGGCACTCCCTGCTCCTCCACAACTTAGGTGCCAAACCTTGCATATACTCAACAAATAACTTAGTTTCCTACAAAAAGATGACATATGAACTGCTTTTGTCTAGGGCTACTGTTCAAGCCCTATACATTCCATGACAGAATAATCATTTCAAGGGGCTTGAAAAAATAGAATCCAGAGTCTTTACTGCCCCTGACTCCACCAAATTCTCACCTGCGAGTTTAATCTTTTCCACATCCTTTTTTCTGCCAGGTTTAATAAATTTCTTTGCCCCGCCCTTCTTAATATCCTTCTGCATAATGCCCAATTTGGGGGGAGGCTTGATCTTCTTAGCTGAGTCTGAACCAATGTTCTACCCAAGAAAAGGAGAATCCACACCAACTATTGTAACAATGGTCAAGGGCTCCTGCACCTCAGAAACCCCCATCTATTGAACAACTTCCAAGTGACGACAATCATCCCCTTGTGGATCCATAGAAGAATCAAGAACAAGATCCTCCTGAGCTAAGCCCTCAAGCCCTTGGTCTAGGTTGATCAATCCCGGGTTCACCTCTTGTTGGTTGAGCTCATCCAAAACCTCAAATCTGTTGAATGTACCTTCATCTTGCCTTTCTTTAAAAGGCCTCTTTTGACCCCTATTCTGAGTTCGAGCCTTGATCGGAGCAAAACCATCAGAAGCACCTACCTCATTAGGAGAAATGCTCTTTCCTTTATCTGTTTCAGGAAGATTGCTCTCAGGTTGTGAAGGCTGAGACTCCCTAGGCTTATACCTTGGGCATCTCCCCTGCAAATGGCCATATTCTCGACAAAGCCGACAACGAAAAGGAAGAGTTTCGTAGTCCAAATGCTACACCCAAGAATAAGAGCTTGTGCACATATCTATTGCATCAGGCAAAGGCCTACTTAGATCAATTTCAACACAAATGCGTGCGAAAGTAATTACCTTTTTACCCAAAGTCTGCGATGAAGTCCCAACTGGATTTCCAAGCACCGAGGCCAAAAGGTGCAGCACATCCTCTCGACAACATTCCATTGGGAACCTTAGTAAATGAACCCACACCGGGACACGATTTGGAAGCTCCTATGTGGGATTAAAACCTGCATGGCTTGATAAACAACCCTACCTTATTATGAAAATAAGGGCCTCCCTCAAATACCCTATTGCGATCAGCAATGCAATTAAAAGTAACCATGAAATAATTGTTCGCCAGCAACATTATCTTCATTTCCCCCTCTGGCTCCCATGTCCTCTGGGCCCAAACCTCCAAAAATTGCAAGGAAACCCTCATCCCCAAAAAATTACAATATAAGGAATGATTTGAATAATACTCAACATCTTCAGCAATCATCTCAGCCGGAACAACTAGTTTTGGCCTCTCCTTGCACCTCTTGAGACAACCATTGATCTTCGTAATCCGTGAGCCATTAGATAACCTCGAATCAACAATCCCTGTATTTGGAGCAAACAAATTGTTATCGAAGGTATTCATCCCTTGACTTGAAAATTTTGAGCCTATTGCTGCCCGAAAGTCCAAATGAGGACTCCTCACAGACATCTCACCCTTTGAGCAATCCATCAAGCCTAGGACAAAAAACATGAACCCCAAAAATGGGTGAGGAAATCCTCCCCACACCCTTCCTCTTAGCACCGCCCAACACCAAACCCCACACCTTCAATCCTCCCAACCCGCACAGTAGAGAGAAGAAACAAAGGCAACGGGCATGCAAAGCCCCAAGATATAATAGGACTTCAAGACTCAAGATTCTAAAGCCCCGGCCAACACCCACCACTGACCACTGGCAAAAAACCACAGGAATCACCTTCAAAGAAGGCTTCCCACAAGGAAAAAACAAACAAAAAATGGAGGAATTCACAACAAGAAAGGGAAAAAACCCTCACGTGAACTAGAAACTCACAACACGGAGACTCAACCAAGACCACGACACAACAAATAGAGCCAACACCAAACCTTACCCCTGCAGACACCAAACGCCCCTGTTCGCAAGCACAAAAAAAGATCAGACAAAGCTAGGGCGCAAATTCCCTAGCTCGAGTTGCAGAACGCCTGACCGCGAACCATTCTCCATCCTATTCATGATATTGATAATTACTACCAATAGAGTTTAAGATAATATTATTCTCGTTCAAGTTGGGAATAATACATATAGATGTGCATTATTCACATCATGATTACACATTTGGTGGATGATTTAAATATTTCTTGAAATATTTATGATAAGATCTAATAAAATTATGTTGAAATATCTTTTTCCAATCAAAATTATAAATAGGTGGATATTTATGGATTCAATATTGAACCTTCTAATGGTCCAACAATTGGATGTGAGAGTGGTGGTCGTCTCATACATCAGATATATAATGGTGGGTAATAATATAAAGGGGATATAAAAATGTATCTAAAAAATTGGGTGTACCTAAGGTATCTAATAAAATAGAAGATATTTTTACTAGAAAGGTGTAACTAGAGAAGTTTGAAATATAGCATGAAAGGTATAAATTAAATTAGGTTAATTATGTATTTCCATATGAACAAAGGTGATTGAGATGGGGATGTTGACTAAATCCCATGTGGTAAGAAAAAGGGAAAAATCAAGATAATATGATACTAAATATTTTATCAATGTATTCACAACTAAGCAACATATATAAATATTAGAGTATATTCCAAATTTTAGTATGGCTTTCAACCCCAAGTCTTGATTCATTGTATTGACAATTATGACCACTAGACTATATCATAATATTATTTTCACAAATGTTGGTACTAATGCATATGGACGTGTATTATTTACATCATGAGTACACGCTATATATTTATTGTTAAATCTAATGAAATTCTCATCTAACATTTTTCTCTCTGTAGTCCTTTATCATAAGCATACATGAATGTCCATATATCTTCAGTCATTATTGTTCAATGCCAAGATAATACGATAATATTTATACTTGACAAATGTGCTCACAAGAAACTAGCATATATAAACATTTGAACATATTTCAAATTTTGATATGGTTATCAATCTTAGGTCTTGATTCATAATATTGATAATTACTACCACTATACTTTAGCATAATATTATTTTCCTTCATGTTGGACTAATGTATATGGATGTACATTATTCACATTATGAGTACACATTTGGTACAATAATTTAAATATTTCTTAAAATATTTATGATTAAATTTAATGTAATTATTGTCAAACATTTTTCTCTCCATAGTCTTTGATTATAATTGTGTGTGTGAAATGTGGGAAAGTTAGTAAATCAACACAAACACCAATGAGATGTATTATATTAAACATTTGTATCAAAGAACTACTCTATTTGCAGCAAAAAAAATATTTAAAAATGTTCCATTGTTCTCTAATCTCAAGGATTTATTAAACCATTTGGCTTTCAAATTTTGTATGTGCACTATGGTTGTTAACATGTCAACTCGAGAGATGAAATTCTATTCAAAATGCAAGAAAACTAAGTTCCTTTATGAAACTATGTGATGAAAGCTATGATGCTACGATAATGGAGATTATTATGAATGGATAATGTTGCTAAACTAGGTGATACAAATGTTGTGATAAGAAGTTAAAATGATTCTACATATGCTCAAATGATTAGTGATATGATAATCTAAAATGCAACTATAAAGCAAAACATGATTCTAACTATAGACTCCAAATGCTCCAATGCTCCAAAACTATTCGTGCATGATAACTCTACTTGAATGTGGGATGCAAAATACTATGGAAAAGGGTCGTATTTATAGGATTTTCCAAGCATCTTGTGATGTGGCAGCAATCGATGGTCCAAATTTAAACAAGAGGGATGAACGGTGGAGATGGAGAGAACCAAGAAGAATGTTCCCTTGACCAAAGACAATATTGCCAAATGGATGAAGGAATCCCTTGACCAAAGACAACATGCCAAATGGATGGAACAATAAAGTGTGTGAGAAAAAGACCATGTGTTTGAAAGTTTGTTGAAGAAGTGTGTGAGGAATAAGCAATGTGTTTGAAAATTTGTTGAAGATAATTCTAATTAAAAATTAGAATTATTTAATTTCATGCGACCTTGGTGAGGTGGCATGAAAAGTTGTAGACATGTACTTGAATTCCAAATTTGGGATTAGTGAGAATTAATTAATTAAAAAAAAAATTAGAAATTTGTTTATTTAATTAAATTAGAGGAATGTGATTTTAGATTTGGAGAAATAGAAGATATGAACTATATAAATAAATTGAGAATTTATTTATAAGTAGATGAAATATTAATTAAATAACTAGTATTTAATTAATTAAATGTCTTGAGCTTTTAGGTGTATACATTTTGCCCCTCTTTGAAGTAATGTGTTTACACATTGTTTCAAAGAAAATTTTGATATTGATGCAGAGAAAAAAAAAATTGATGCCCTAGACGTTAATTTTTAGGTGATGACAGATATATGCCCCCTCGGGAGATAAATTAGTGAATTTTTGAATTTTTTAGGATTTTTTGGAATTTTTGAAAATTTTGATGATGATCTCAAAATTTTATGCTTCAAAAATGATTAATCTCCCAAAAAATGATGTAGAAGTCACCTGGTGATGATTTGATGAATTAAAACCCCTTTGAAATAAAATAAAACATTCCCATAAAAATGCCACTTAATTAACCTTAAAAGTTTAAAAAGTTGGTTTAGAAAGTTCATTTGTGCATTTGTGATTTGAAAAATTGAGAGAGAGTGATTTGGAAAATTTGGAGTAGAATGGTGATCCCCTACCACACTCATCATTTCGAGCGCGTGCGATGACACGATCGCCCAACGACATATGTACCTTCGGTATGTACCCTTGAAAACCACCTCGTACTTTGTGCAATTTATTTTTCCCACTTTTTCCACATTTTAAATCGAATTCATTTAGTTTAGCGCATAGAAAACCTGCAGTAGAGCATAGAACGACTATTTTAGTACATAGAGCACATTAGCACATAGGATAAAAATTTTAGAGCATAGGGTTAATGAATTAGCACATAGGTGATTTAGCGCATAGGTTTTCCGAAGTAGCACATCCAATAGCTGTTGTGGCACATAGAATAGATTAGCGCTTAGGGGAATTAGATTAGCTCATTAATTGATGCATAGATCAAATGAAATGGCGCATCTGATAGTTTGGTGCATAGAACCTCTGTTCTAGTACATTGATGAATTTTTCTAGCGCATTGGGTTTTCCAGTGCATAGAAAGATTATTCTAGCGCATTGGTGAATTTTCAGACCAAATTAATGATTTGCTTGATTGGACTTCGTGATGTCGATGATGTTTCATTGCGTCAGCCTTTGTATTGATGATGATTGATGATGTTGATAGGTTGGATGTCCATTGATCTCATGATATGTGAGATTCAATGATAGGATGATGATAATTAACCTCATGATAGGCGAGGATCAATTATAGTTTTATTGATTAAGTGACCTCATGATAGGCGAGGTGCATTGATTGATTGATAAACCTCATGATAGGAAAGGTTAAATTGGTTGATGAACCTAATGATAGGCGAGGTTGAATTGATTGATCAACCTCATGATAGGCGAGGTTGAATTGATTTATGAACCTCATGATATTAAAAGTGAGGTTGAATTGATTGATTGATAAACCTTATGATGTTGGAAATATGATGCCATTTAATTGCAAATCCTAAACATTAATTATTTCATGTATCTCCTAAATTCTTGGAATGTGTTCAACAACACTAAGATTAGGATGAGATTAATTATTTGGATGAAATAAATCATGAAATTGACATTTGTAGTTATTCCTAAATAATAGGAGCATGTGGGTGCACACATGGTAAGGTGACACTCACCTTGAGTTCAGTTAACTATTCAAAGTAAGAGATAACACTTCTAAATGCATGTAAAGATCCTAGAAGTTAGGGTTTGATGTTTGCATGCATGAAGTTCAATTCAGTTTAGTTCAGTTTAGAATCAGTTTAGTTCATTTCAGTTCAGTTCAGCTCAGTTTAGTTATGGTTCTGTTATCTTTAGTTGCATGCATGTTGGTTATTTTGAGTTGCATGTAGTTAGCTTTAGTTAACTTGGAATGCATGGCTAATAAATTGAGTTGTATGACAGATAATAGGGACTACCTCTAGTTAACATGGGATGACCATTCTTGCATGAATGGTGTTAAGTAAATGTTTCAGTTAAAAAGAAATCACTTCGAGCAAACTTGGGCACCCAAGATGCTTTCTTGGATTTACCTCTTTTGCATGTTGAGATATTTTTGAAGGCTCGGTTAAGTAGGATTACTTATGGGTGCCAACTTTGAGGAAGAGCTTTGGAATTATCAACAGAATGAAGGTTGAGAAATTGTGACTTCAATTTGGGACGCCCAAATGGATGAAGCACACGTTTTAGCATTGTTCTTCACAGGATAACCCTATTGCATGAGATATGGTGTACCTTTTAGGGATAGGGCTTGTGCATTGTAATTGTAACTCATGTTGAGTTTACAAAGCTGATTAAAGCCTATATATCTCAAGCAAGTTGAATAGAGTTGTTAGAGTTTTTATTGTAGGTTGTAAAGAAGATTGGTGAAGGTAGAAGAAGCATTCTCAAGCAAGAATTGAAGCTATTGTAATTCAGAGATTGAGTAATAGAATAATTCTTGGTGAATTTTTTTCTCGAAAGGGTTTCTCCACGTTATATCTTGTGTAATCTTTCTAATATCCTATCTAGTTCTTCTATCAACTTTTGTCTACATTCTACAATAGTAAAATGGATTAATCAAGATAATCACCCACAAAGAATATATGTAACAAATAAAAAACTTACTTAGATCAACAATATTAAAGTTTTACAGAGTATTAAGCTAAGAAAACACCTCATTTTTCAACATATGATAGGTGAGGTTAAATTGTGCTCACGAGATTTGATCAAAGTCTCACCAGAGCTGATTAGATGGATAGGCTGATTGATTTTGATTGATTGATTGACTGATTTGTGATTTTGTGATGATAGGAGCCATTGACGAGTCTACAGATTAGAGAGTGGCTCCCGAGGACATGGGAGTCAATTCAACGCCTAACGCCACCTAAGGTAGCCATCATTGCATGATGTGGTTTGTCGTCTCTTACAGATATTCCAAAGACTAGGGTTAATAGGGGTTTACTAACAGCTTTAGCAAAGAGGTGGCACAGTGAGCATAACACCTTCCATTTTCCCACTGGTGAGATCACAATTACTCAAAAGGATGTATACCTGATTCTGCGAATACCCATGGTTAGAGAGATTGTACTAAATGATTCTCGAGAGCAAGGTGGGACTGATGCACTACACAGGGTGTTTGAGGATGATACCATATGCGGCTATAAGATTCCCTAGAGGGACATGGTTGATGCATATGCCACTTTTCCTTCTGTGTTAGCTGGATTTATTGGAGGGTTCCTTTGTCTTGATCGCAGGTCAAAGGAACTGTCAATTGGATGGGGGCAGATCTTGGAGAGCATGATTGCTCATGGCACTCGATATGCATGGGGTTTTTGTATTCTTGCACACTTGTACCGTGATTTGCATCAAGTTGTTTATTTTGGAGGGGCAAGTTTATCAACAGGGGTTACATTGCTTCAAGTCTGGGCCTGGGAGCACATAGCAATTGCACATCCATTGGGAGACAAATAGCAGCCAAACATGAGGCCATA